>VWYK01079149.1:67510-79756 GCA_013399775.1 Semnornis frantzii | reverse complement strand
TGTGGGAAATGTGAAGTCCTGTTTCAAGATGGAATGTCTGCAGGTAGGGCAGGTTTGGTATTTTAAAAATTTTTTTATAGTCCACCTCACAAATATTGTGGGTTACTGTTTTCACGCTCTTGCTTATCCCTTCTGGAGCACATTGTAGTTTGGAGGAACACTCAAGTGGCTCAGCCTTTCCCATCTTTTGTCTAAATTGCTCAGGTACTTATACCTGCTGAACTTCAGCAGAAAGAAGTGTGTGCTTTTGAGACTTGACTGCTTCTGAAAACTTCAACTGGAAGAGTTTATGACCCAGCTAGGATGCTGTGGAGGCTCAAAATGGGAAGGAAGAGGGCCAGTTTGATAGGTGCTTGGTAGTTACTACCAGTTGCATCCAGTTTGTTGTTTCACTGCAGCACTGGGTGCACACAAGTAGCTGCAGACAGCTACCAGCAAGGGTTACTTATTTAGCCAAAGGAAAGATTGCTGGAGATGTGGTTTCACACAACTCCAAGTGAAAACTCCATAGAGCATGCTGTTTTGTCCATGTGCCTAGGCTGTAAGTGCCAAATAGAGCTTTCCTCCAAGTAAAGTTGTTTGGGTGGAGAGAGGAAGGGAAGTGGAAGGAAAATCTGAGGACATAGAATTATGTGTAATCCTAAGGTTATGCATGGTTGTTGGAAGTAAGTCACTGTTTTGAGCTATAAGGTTCGCTGACAGTGTATAATGAAGCTGGTTTTTCAGTTTTGTCAAACTAGCTTGGTCTCTTACTTGCTTGGAGCATTCTAGTTTGTTAAAGTACCATTTTCTGGGGTCCAGTTGTAACTTTGAAATGTAAGTTTCCTTTTGTGGCATGTAAACTTAGTGGGGAGGTATGTTTACATTGAGTCTCTGGTATAGATCAGCTCCTCTGTTGATGAACAATTTTCTCTCCCACAGTTGATTTTTCAGGAGAGGTATTGCAGTTTATTTCAGCAGAGAGACAGGCCTAAGAATTTATTAGTGAGACAAGCAACTCAGCTTCTGGCGCCATAGACAGCTCTGGAAGCATTTTTCATGTATGTGCCTGTGCCTAGGTGTATGCACTTGCAGATGCAAAAGCCAGAGCATGTATATCTTTCTATGTGAAGGTCTCTGTCTCTTTTCCTATTTTAAAACAAGAACAAAAAAGTACCATTTCGGCTATATTTCTTAGTTCCAGTGAAATGCTGTAACGAAGAGCACGGTGAGACTCTTACTGACAGGAACCAGCTACATCAACATGTGCAGGCTAGAACGTATTTCTCTGTAGCCTAACTTCATAGAGGCTGAGCTAAAGCTCTTTTGTACACAGAAGGAAAAATAAAATTGATGAGGTTTCTCTTCCTCTCTGACAGTGTACTGGCAGCCTTGAGTTGCACAAAGGGTGAATGATCCAGGGTCAGTGAGGGGAAAGGAGAGAGGGGAAGGTACTAAGTAGCTGGGCTGACATCTCTCTGCGCTCTCTTAACCTCAGGGAATGTTTCTCTTTCAAGCTTTGCGAGAAGCAGGTGAGCATGTTTCTTCCGACTGGCCTGGTAATCGTGTTACAAAGGGAGACATGCCTGCCTTCTAGGAATTCCTTGCTTTCTACTACAAAGGGTTTTCATTCTTCTTGGGTGATCAGAAAGAATGCAGAAAGAATCAGGAAAAGCAAATGAAAGTGGCCCAGCTTTTCTTATTTTAAAATCCAGAAGAGTTCAGAAGTTCTTTCTTAACTTAAATTTCATGAGCACCTGAAGCAATGCCTACTTTTAATTTAG
The DNA here is from genome assembly GCA_013399775.1 of Semnornis frantzii. Classification (NCBI taxonomy): domain Eukaryota; kingdom Metazoa; phylum Chordata; class Aves; order Piciformes; family Ramphastidae; genus Semnornis; species Semnornis frantzii. The sequence goes on along the minus strand of VWYK01079149.1, from coordinate 77,993 downwards.
ATCGTCCAATTAACTTTGTGAAGAAAACTAAGCACCAAATTCTAGTCCTAACAGGTAGCGAAAACACAAACCAGCTTTTCACATGCACAAAGCACACTGCTTTGTATTAGCCCTTCACAAATATAGTGAGCAGGGTGTTTTGATGTGTTTTATTATTCTCCACCTACTTTACTGATTTCTGCCTGACTCCAAGTTGTTTTTGCAAGGCAAGTCTCTATTTTTGATGGTACTTTTTTGAAAGTGAGAGGGCAGAGCGATAGGAGTCCAAATTGCTAAAGCAGTTGTTTAAAGTAAAACACTAGGGAATAGCAGCTTCTGCTTTTGCAAAGGGGCCAAGGAGGAATACTGCTTTTTCCCATCTCTTGGGGGACTACTGCTCCTCTACTACAGCAGGTAAGTCTCCCTTTCTGCAAAATGACAAATGCACACCACTAAGATTTCTGATTCTTTGCTGGCCAGCTGTCCACTTTTATTTCTGTGCAGCTGCTGATTTAAAAAAAAAAAAAAAAGAAAGTCGTTTATTTTAATTACATGCTTAAATAACATAAATAATATGCTTAAATTCAGTGACATGATCTTGTGTAATGCTTTTTTACTTCTGTGGAAATTACTTCATTCCTAATGGGCATCTTTTTTTGTCTGTGCCAGATTTCAAATGGTTAAGCTTCAGCAGCTAAGGTTCAGGTGTTACACTAGCTGGCAGTCTAACTCCCTCCTTCCAATTTGAGAGCTAAATTGTAAAGTTAAAACTTTTAAAGGGCACAGTCATATGTACTTCTCAATACACAGATATCCAGCTGACAGAATATTTATTGTGTGATGGTCAAATGGCAACTGTTTAGGATTAAACGTGTAACCGGACAGATGCCTTCCATTTATAACTGCAGTTATATTTGATGTATTTGTTGGAGAAATCTGTTTTACTCGTTGTTTTGCTGCTAGCTCTTCCCCCTTTCAGGCATGATGTATGGTAATACCGTTGCTGACCATTCATCAAGTGGGAAACAGATGGCACTAGTTTCCCTTGTATTGAAAGATGGTGCTGAAAGGCTGCTCCTGTGAGAATGGCAGGAACAATACAAACCAAAATATTTTCAGAATATATGTGTCTGATGCCAGCCTTTGCCAGAACATTAATTGTAGAATATGCATCTTGTCCTGCTGTGGTATAAATAGCAGATGGTGACAGAGATCGTCTTGTCTGCATCTGGATTTGTGGAAGCAACCAGGTTAGAAAGTAAATCATATTGTTTGTATCAGTTCTGTGTCTTACCCTGTAGCAGTAATGATGTTCTTGCTGCTTAAGTTTTGCTGCACTGATGAACCTTGTGTTTGCAGTTAGTCTTTTTACTTTCTAAATAAAAGCACCAGACCACAGACTTAACATTGGGGTAGTCAAACACAGTCTAAAGTTGCTGTTCAGTAGTTGAAAATTCCCACGTGAACATGCTGTTGGAACTCCAGAGGCTTGTTAAACAGTGTCCTCAAGAGACTGTTTCTTGAAGAGATGCACATGGGAGGCTAGGAAACAAAATGCATACTCTTAGGTGTTTGCTTAGACACTCTGTTTATTTGTCTTGATAGTCCAGGGATACTGACCTGATGTGACTGTGCATTCATTTGCTACATGTCCCTGAAAATACGTGGAAGCAGTAGGACAGAATAGCTTTGAACCTGGTAATCCTCAACAACTCTATTCAGCAGGTCACTACCTGGATAACTTCACTTACTTATTATAGTTGCTCCTGGCCTCCAGGCCAATGCTGTGTTAGTAGCCTAGCAGCATTTGGGGTGACTGGTGGGTGTTTGCACAAGACACCCTTGTCACAGCCTAGCTGTAGGTTTGCTCCTTGTGCTGCAGACGTGCACAAAGAAGAAAGGATATGGTGTTTCAAGCCTGTGGCAAACAGCATGAGCTGGTAGAGGAGAGGAGGAAAGACTTGTCCTTCTGTCTCTCTCCTAAGCCTGAAGGATCTCCTTTGCATTCAACTTGTGTGAGTCTCTTGCTGTTAACAGGCTCTGCCAGAGGCTTGGTCAAGACAAGTTTTCAGAGAGTTGACTCTTGCCTTTCTCTAGGTTTATGCAACAGTAATTTCAAGGAGACACAACCTCAGTGGGCACCAAGTGGTCTTGTCTTATAATATATTAGACTGAAATGCAAACATGTACACTGTCAGCTGGATAGGGGTTCCTTAATGGATTTAGTGTAAAAGTATTATCCAGCAATACTGGATAAAATTTTTGCCTTTCTCTTGTCCTTAGGAGCCTGGGAACTTTGTACATTTATTTTTGCAGCGCTGCCATGCTCTGATCTTTCCCTCTGAAGTGGGAGGATGTATTTTTGTCTCTGAGCTGAGGACTGTGTCCAGGCCTTGTTGGTTCACAGCTTTTGCTGTGATCCTGTGAGAAGCCATGGGATCTTTTCCCCTCATGTGTCAGTAAAGTAAGCACAATGCTAGGCATGGCTGTTTGGTGGAAGTGTATTTTCGACCTCACCTGAACCTGCTTTCTAAATTACTTCATTGCTGTAATGATGTGGCAAGTCTTGGGGCTATAGACTGAATAGTACAGCTTAATTTTCTCTGGTTTCTCTGGAGGATGTTAGAGTTATGTCCTTCACCATGTCCCTGGAGGTGGGTGCCATATGGATTCACCAGTAACCCAAGTGGGTTTGCTGGGACTCAACAGTCCTTGGGACTGAGATATGGTTAGGAGTTTTCTGTCATTAGAGTTCACAGAAACATTCAGGTTGGAAAAGCCCCTCAGGATCACCAAGTCCAACTTACATCCCTACTCTACAAGGTGCACCCTAAACCATATCCCCAAGCATCACATCCAAATGACTTTTAAACATACGCAGAGTTGGTGACTCAGCCATCTCCCTGGCAGCCCATTCCAATGCTTAACCACTCTTTCTGTGGGAAAAAAAATTCCTAATATCCATTTGCCCACAATTGATGGAGAATTCTACTCTTTCCTCAAGTCCTGCCTGAACTATTGAGTCTTTCAGTAGTGTATTTGTGAAGAGGAGAGCTAGTTTTCTGTTAGCTTCTACAAGAGTATAACAACTTGGGTTTTTGGTAAGGGAAGAGGGGGAATCTTGTGTTACTTGTGTAATTTAAATTTTTTAGGAGGAGGAGGTCTCAGCAGTGGGAACCTATTCACATGGAGCTTCCTGCACCTGGTGGCCAGTCCCCTCTCTGAGTAATTAGTGTGTGATAAGCAGCAGAGGTGGCCACTCGCTCCCTGCAGTAGATGCTTTAGGCAAACCTGGCAGCATGGCCTATTTAAAAGAGAACATCTTGGAACAGTCCCTGCCTGCGTTATGAGACTGATACTCTGTGGCTTGTGAGGACTTGCTGTGTGTCCAGGCCCAGTGCCAGGCAAGCACCAACTTTCCTCTGTTGTTGGTTTGGTTTTTTTTTTTAAGTGCTCGTGGGAGCTCTCTTTACTCTGACAGCATCTCATGCAGTGTCACACTGTACATAACAGGAGTCTGCACCAGGGAGTAACTGGCTCCTGTGGGGACCTGATTTGGTGGTGGTGACAAGATGTATTGTTGGGGTCTTTGTTGTGGTGAGTGCAGTAAATCCACTTGTAAGTAAATGAAAAAATTTCTGCCTGGTTAACACTTGCACTGTTTGTTACCTGCTCTCACAGCAAATCCTAGCCCAGGCGTGCTGAAAGGATAGGCAGACCTCCAAGAGCAGTGTGCTTTTTGGCTTTCTGAGCCAGCACCTAGTTTGCAGATCTGGTATTTGAGAAAATACAGCCTCCCTGTAGGTGTAGGCTGAAATTTGCTCTGGGGTCCTGCTCCCTAGATGGGTTTCTCTAGATGGGTTTCCTTCGTGTGGAAAGCAGGGTGGGGAAGGCAGGCAGGAGAGCAAGGACTGAGCCTGTGCTGACATGGAGCTGGGATGTGTCTGGAATGTTCATTCGGTCCTGAGAATCAAGAAGTGCTCCTGGGTCCTGCAGTGCAGACATGGCCATTGAGGGCTAGGTGGGACTCCACCCTGCTGCTTTCTGAGTGGCTTTTCAGGTATGTCTGCCCAACAGCCTGGAGGTATGACGGCAGCTCATTTAAAGTGACTCCTACTCGCTTTTGACTGAGTTCGGCAGGGCCGACTCCAACAAACATCGGTGATGATGAGGTAGTAGTTCCAGTGACCCAAGGTTCAGCTGCCAGTGAGTTACCCAGGGGCTCAGGCGGGTTCTCACAGCCTGTCCGCAGACTGTTTAGCAGCATGCATAGGCCACGTCAGCTGCATTCGTACCTCTAGGTTGTGCTGTTGTGGATGTGCCCTTAGAGTAGAACTGTACAGTAAATGAACTTGTCATGAGTCCTGCTGGGTATTGCTTAATAGTAGTACAGCTCTTGTTAATTATAACTATTTTTTTTTTTAATTGACAGTGCATTCTAGGTGCTCTTCCAAGGCAATGCAGGATAAAGCTATGGCCTAATCTAGCAGTTTTCCATGCTGTATAATAATGTACTTTTGTTTTGCCCAGTGTATTGCCTATGTTCTTTCTGTATCTGAGAGCGATAAGTAACACCAGTTCCTGTTTGTTTTTACAGGCTGCAGCTGGGAGGAAAAGATGTTTGGCTTTCACAAACCGAAGATGTATCGGAGTATAGAAGGCTGCTGTATTTGCAGAGCTAAGTCTTCCAGTTCTCGTTTCACTGACAGCAAACGTTATGAAAAGGATTTCCAGAACTGTTTTGGGTAAGATTCTTTAGTCAGCATCATGCTGGTGTTGGTGGTGGGCAAGAAACTCAACACGAGGCAACATTGTGCACTTGCAGCCCAGAAAGCCAACCAGAGCCTGGGCTGCATCAGAAGTGTGGGCAGCAGAGTGAGGGAGGTGATTCTCCTCCTTTACTCTGCTCTGGTGAGACCCCACCTGGAGTATTGCATCCAGTTCTTGAGGGACGAGAGGGATGTGGAGATGCTGGAGTGTGTCCAGAGAAGGGTCACGAGGATGCTGAGAGAGCTGGAGCACCTCTGCTATGAGGACAGACTGAAAGAGTTGGGGCTGTTCAGTCTGGAGAACAGGAGGCTCCCAGGTGATCTTCTCGTGGCCTTCCAGTATCTGAAGGGGCCTACAAAAAAGCTGGGGAGAGACTTTTTAGGCTCTCAGGTAGTGACAGGACTAGGGGGAATGGAACAAAGCCGGAGGTGGGGAGATTCAGCTTGGAGGTGAGGAGGAAGTTCTTGAGCATGAGAGTGGTGAGAACCTGGCATGGTTTGCCCAGGGAGGTGGTTGAGGCCCCGTCCCTGGAGGTGTTTAAGGCCAGGCTGGATGAGGCAGCCTGATCTAGGGTAAGATGTCCCTCGCACATGGCAGGGGGATTGGAACTGGATGCTCCTTGTGGTCCCTTCCAACCCTGACTATGATTCTGTGATCTCCAATCCACAAAACTGACACGTTGTCCTTCTTTCTCTGAAAGACTGGAAGATGAGGTTAGCAAAGGTGAGTGATAGGGAAAGGCTGGCTTCAACTTCCTCACAACTTTCCTGGCCAGAGCAGGAATGTCTGGATGCTCTCCTGCTGTGCATGGTGCTATTTGGTTGTTGACCTGCTGTCACTGCCAATGAAGAGCAGCTATACTATATAACAGTGAAGGTTGAGGCTCGTCCCTTTTCCATCTAACAGCTTCTGTGGAGATTTAGTCGCTTCTCAGACTGCATTTGGCACTTAAACTCTCATACAAGATGGTAAACAGCACAGGTCTGTAGAAGTTTTCTGTGACTCTGAACATACAAGAATTATAGAAAATACTTGATGAATAAATATGTAGCAGTTCCAGTAGGGTTTTTGTGGTCTACACTGTTTAAGGCACTGAAGCCTTTGTTCAAGCAGGGCCTATAGACATGTTATTAAAACTTCCCACTGGAAACCCATTCTCATGGAAAGTGAATGTCAAGTAATTAGCTTTCCAATTAGATAATGCTGCTTGAAAGCATTGGTAGGCAAAACTATAACTGCCAGTGATTTTTCTTGTACCAGCTCCTGTGACCTTTTTAACTTGTTTTAGAAATACTTTCTAAGAACTTTGAAATTCTTTAAATTTGTGTCCCTGAATTGACAGCAAAGCAAATTCCTTCTGTGCTAGTTGGGAATTTTTTTTTTTTTTTCCCCTAGTAAGAATTTCTCCTGTTTTGCTGCAGTGTTCAATGCAGTTGTTTCTTCTGGAAAAAAGTCTATGTTGTCTATATATTTTTCTGCTTTTTCTTTCCAGTTTTGTTGGATTGCCTCTCATCAAAATCTTAGGTCCAAGTGGAACTTTTCATGCATTATATTAAAAAACATGTGTACATATCAGTATGGCTACTCTTGTCTCAGGTGCTTAATTTTGTGTGTAGATCTTTGCCATCTTCAGAAATATTATCCTTTCCCCTGCATGTTTTTCTAGAAACACTCTTTTCACATACACCTTTCTATATAATGCTTTGTATTTACCATGGCTTTTTGTATTTAAATCTGGTGCTGAGACTTTCCCTTATCATATTTCTTGGCTACTGTCCTAGGCAGTGGAATCAGTGTATGAAAACCTATTGCTTTTTATTTCATGTTGCTGTTAACTACAGTAAAGAAGCTTGCTCTGATCTTGTGCAATCTGCAATAGGTTTGTCAAGGTAAAAATGCAGTCTTAACACTGAGAAAATAATGACTTATCTGAGCATGCCCCATTCATCTATAAATGCTTCAAGGTCTTCCCATTTAAATAGCCCAAAAAAAATGTCCACTGTATCTCAATTATATTTCTTTTACTGTGAATTAGGAGCAGAGAAAATTTCTGAAGAAAGGTCATTAAAGGAAGCAAGTATTGCTGTCATTCCAGTGACTGCTGTTTCTGAAATCTTACCCTGTGCTTATGCAGGAGGAGTGCATTAGGTGGTATTTGTTACTCATCCTTGAAGCACTGTGAGAAAGTTAAGAGCTGAATAAGCTTTTGTCAGGTCTCTGAGGTCTGTTCTGAAGTGTACATTCAAGGAGTATGATTATTCCTCCTCCCTCTTTTTCCAGGCAAACCAACACAGCAGAGAATTTTGTGGTTTCTTTGGCTGGCTTGGTTTAAGGGGGGAAAAAAGGCAAACCCAACTGAAGGTGCAGGACTCTTTGTTTTCAGTGCCCCTCAGGAAACATTTCACTTCTAAGACTGTTTTTGGAAAGTGAGATCTGGTCTTTAAATTGCGGTGTTTGAGCATCCCAGGTGGAATTGTAATGCCTGAAAAACAAACCTTGAGAACCCTTCTTTTCCAGAAATATTAATGCTCCTTGCTGTTATCAAGTGGATAAGACTTTTACTAACAAGTGATTTTTGCTTTTGTTTTTACCAGGCTCCACGAGGCGCGCTCAGGAGATATTTGCAATGCCTGTGTCCTTTTGGTGAAGAGATGGAAAAAATTGCCAGCAGGATCCAAAAAAAACTGGAATCATGTTAGTAATTTATTTCTCCTCCACTCCCAAGCTAACTTGTCTGTCTCTTAGCCTATCTTGCTATAGGTTCTGGCAAGAATTTTGGATTTGCTATTTATCCCACACTATCCCTTCCCACCTTTGGCATCTGTAAATCCTTCATGGAGTATTTCCTGTTACATGGCTCTTCTCTCTCTTCATTTGGCTTATGTGCAAATGGTGATTATGCAAGCCAGGGTGGAGTCACAGACTACCTTACTTTGTAATTCCTTGTTTTCACAAGCTCATAACTTCATCCAAAAGTCTCTTATGACACTCAAAACATTTCAGGCTTGGCCTCTATCCAAAACTGCTCATGCCTTTTTTTTTAGTTTCAACAAGCAAGGTTACTTGCTCAAGCAACACATAAATGAGTGGTGTTTAGTCAGATAATTACAGTGACATATCTTGCAGCTATTTTGATTTGATACGTCTAATTCAGTTTGGGCCTAGGGCTGGCAAGATGACCAGAACTCTTTGTATATGTTACAATCTTTATTCAGGAAGCCTTGATGGGAATAGGAGCTAAGACTATAATTATTACTACACATAACTTTTTATTCAGAAGTTTAATTGTTTTGTTTTGTTTTTTTAAAGGCAAACATTTAACTGAACCTATATGGGTTCAATAGCTATTGTCTACTAACTTGAACTTGTCAGAAATAGGAATAAGGCAGAAGCTGAAGTGAATGTGCTTTTTAAACTGATTTGTTGCATTTTAGTACAGACTCAGCCTCTTAAAAACCAGACTTAAATATTAAGTGTTGTTGCACAGAGCTGCCTTGGTTTAACTAAATTGGTTTTGAACACCTTCAGCTGTGTCAGCGCAGTTACCTTGACTAGGGCATTATCTGGACATGATGCAGAAGTATTATGCATGCTTTTTCTCTGCTTTAGGTGGTAGATGCCAGGGCTGGACCCAGTCTTAAGACAACATTGAAACCAAAGAAAATGAAAACTCTGTCTGGAAGCAGAATAAAGAGTAACCAAATCAGCAAACTGCAAAAGGAATTCAAACGGCACAGTAAGTGAATCCAAAGGCATTTTGGCATTAAAATTTGCCCTCCCCTAACATAGCTTACTGTTAACTGGCCAGGTTGAATCACTGTCTAGATTCAGTGGTACACTCAGACATTTGAGTTCTCTGTTTTCACCATGTCACATCTTCTGATGGCTTGGGGAGGAGGTGGTGTGAAAAGGGACAGGCTGGGCTGCGAGACAGAGGTGGGGAAGCAGGTAGGGGGAGTGGGGAGCCTGGCTCGAAAGTGTAGGCAATTTTAGCTTATGTCCCACACTTAAATGAAAGAGCTTCTTTGGCAAGACCTTGTTGTTGTTGGATGCATGTCCTGATTCTTGCTTGTATTCTTTCCCCTATAGATTCTGATGCCCACAGCACCACTTCAAGTGCCTCTCCAGCTCAGTCTCCCTGTTACAGTAACCAGTCTGATGATGGTTCTGACACGGAGCTGAGTGCTGGGTCCAGCAGAACACCAGTTTTCTCTTTTTTAGATCTCACATATTGGAAAAGGTAAAGAAGCAACAGAAAGTGCTCTCTGAGCAGATAGCAAGTCTGTACATGATACTCCATTCTGCTTCTTCAGGAATTTGCTGCTTCTGAAAATTTGTTTTAAGGATATAATTTAAATCACAGAGTATTATATATTATCTGTCTGCCTTTGGAAAGAAATGCCATGTGTTTAAGACATTTTCCCCTATCTCACTCCAAATTCCTATATACTAATACAGTTGCTGGAAAATATTTATATATTCCTGACTGTCATCATCTTGTCTTTAAACCTCTGCTCTGTAGATGCAACAGGCTACTAAGTAAAGTAGTACTCTGAGCTTGCCAGCAGAACACATAGCATTTGATTTGTCTGACCTGTCATTTTAAAAGAAAAAAGAAAAAAAAACTGAAGGAATAAAAAAAAACCAAACCCACACAACAGCCCAAAATTAAGTGGGAGGAAAACCTGAAGATTCTTCCAGGAGCTGAGGAACTTGTTATCTTTTATTGCCTGTTGTGACACAGTAATCCCTTGTTTAGCTAATTGCTTTATTGAAATTGTTGTGACTTTGCTGCCTCCTCTCCAAGAGTGTTCTCAAGTGCGTTGTCCACAAGATAAGTTCAGCCTAGAGTTGCTTATCTGAAACTTCTGTGAAGCAAAATAGGAGACTTAGTTTTGTACAGATATGGGTTTAGGGTTATTTTTTTCCCACCCCCCCAAAAAAAAAAAATTGTCGTGGCTTTAGGCACAGAGTTGTTTTCTTATTCAGAGCAGCTTTTTCCCTCTTGTCTTCTGAGCTGGAGTCTCAGAAAAGTAGTTTCTTGGGTCAAACTTATTTTTTGCATTTCTATAAATTCTGTATATTCTAAACATGCAAACTGTCTCTCTCCTTGCCACTTCTTTCAGGCAAAAAGTCTGCTGTGGAATTATTTACAAAGGGCGTTTTGGGGAAGTCCTCATAGACACTCATCTCTTCAAACCTTGCTGTAGCAATAAAAAATCTGCCACTGAAAAGCCAGAACAAGAAGGACCACAGTCCCCGGCAATCTCCACCCAAGAGGAGTGGTGACTTCCTTGGATAACTGCAGAAGGTTATACAGATCCTCTTATTCTCTGGAAAAAAAAAAAATACTAGAAAAGTGACTGTTCACTTGGACACCTGCTATGCTGCCAAAAGACTATTCCCTAGAACTGTTTTTGGTTTTACTGCTACAATTTCACAAACTCTGAAGCCAGTTTGTTTCCTTTCAGAAAGACTGTACATAATATTTAAGATGCTATGGAACACTTAGCAAAGCTGAATGCTGCTGCAAGGTTGTCTAATCTCCCTCCCCCACCAACCCCCCCATCCTGTTTCACAAGTGAATATGAGGATGGGGTTTTGTATATTAAAGTATATGTAGTTCATGCTTCTGTATTAAAAGAAGCAGTGGTTCTAGGGCTTTTTTTTTTTTTTTTTGTTTTTTTTTTTTTTTTTTTTTTTTAAAGTTGGTAACTTCCTTTTAAATCCCCAA
>VWYK01079149.1:50923-67495 GCA_013399775.1 Semnornis frantzii | reverse complement strand
TTAGGGTTTTTTTTTTTTTTTTTTGTTTTTTTTGTTTATTTGTTTTCTTAAAGTTGGTAACTTCCTTTTAAATCCCCAAGAAAATATTTCATTCTTAGACATATGAGTCAATAAGAAACTAATAAATAGAAATACTATAGGCCACCTCTCTAGTTTATATAAATATATATTTTCTAAAGGTGTGGAGATCTCCCCCTATACTACTGATGTAACAAAGACAGATATTTCGTCCCTCTTATGTGACACAGACTGGTAAACTGCAGACATTTCTACTAAAAGTGGTAGTTAGCTGAGAAGGCCTCCAATGTAAAATGCTCTTCAGAAGGGATGGGAGAGCTCTCTTCTCCTTAGCTTAGGAAGATTTACTAATGACTTGAACACAGTGAAATGGGAAGCTGCTTTGGTTTAACCCAGCAGCAGACAGCCTGAGTTTCATTTAGTAACTGACTAGCGATTGTACTAAACATGATTTCCACATTAGGTGTAGGCAATGGCCAAAACTGAGTAACCGCTACATGTATGTTGGCCCACTGCAGCTAATATGTGACTATAGACCAGACTTCCTGCTGGTTTTGAACCCAGTATAGAACCAAACCCCTCGCTGAATAAACAAGACTGTGGTCCAAAGACAAAATTTGATCATAGCTTGGGGTCTGGATTTACAATTGCAGCTTTGGAACCTTTCCCCTACAGTGCTTCTCTGTGTTTCAGGTTTTGTTGCCTTTGTTTTTATTTGCTTCTTTGTTTAAACAACTACCAGATTGATGCTTTTGTGAATACTGAATATGAAAAGTTCTCTGAAGAGTGTTGCTGTGTTGAATTGAGGCAGCTCCGTTTGCATACAGAAGGTAGTATTTCTTATGTGGATTTCTAGACAAACTCGTATGCAAACCATTGTGACACTCCTTCAAACTTCACTTTGCTTGTAGGTTGGAAGCAGCTTCTTGGAAGAGTCTGCTGCAAAACGCCTCACGTTCCTGTCATGAAAGTTTAACTTCTTTGAGTTGGGACTTACACTTTTTTGTTTATTTCTCTTTTGGGGGATGGGGTAGGGAGTGGAATTTTTTCTTGCTGTTACTCTTTGGGATAGTCTATAATGGATTACTACAAGCTTTCCTTTTTGTGAGAGTCTTGGGCATAATACTGTGGTGGGTAGGGCTTAGGACTGGATTTCCATGTAATCTCACTTTCTGAAATGGCAGTGTTTAGCAAATGAATTTACAGGTAGGGACAGATACACAGGTTTTAAGAGAAGCCTCTATCCTCAAAGCTTTTTCTTTTCTTTTTCTCTCCCCTCTCCCCTTCCATTGGGTAAGCCAGCCTCTCGGGAGAAAAATCATCAGGGGAAACAGGGCTTTGACTCATCACAGCCTTACAGATTTCATGGGTCTTATTTTGCTTTTCCCAAACTGAGATTTTGGAGCAAGGACGAAGCTGCCTGCCTTGCTTTTCATCTACAGCCAAAAAGTTTCATGGATTTAGGTTGGAAAAGACCTTGAGTTCAACTGCAGATGTAATGGATACTTGTTTGTATAATGGCTTAACTAGGTTGGTCATGTCTAATAAGGGCTTGAGCAAGAGTCCTTGCTGTTTTTCCAGACACCTGCTTTTATCTGAATTTGTGTTTTCAGCACTGGTAATTCTGTACACCTAAGGCTGGTGGTAGGATGTGCTCTGATATGGATCATCTCTTCTGTATTTATTTATTTATTGCTAGATTTCAACTGCCAGCTGCTTCCCCTGCTCCCTCCCACCTCTTCCATTCCCAGTAGTAATGCAAAATGAACTGTATGTAGTCATGCACTTTGTATTAATGTATTAGAAATCTATGGAACCTGTTTTGTACTTTTATACTGTTCAGACACTTGTAATCCAATTTTTTTTTTTTTACTAGGATAATGAATAAATTTAGACTTATTTAGAAAATAAACAACTTCTCTGTTTATTTCAACTCCATTGCATTAAGCAGAGTTAAGGTTTGAACCAGCCTCTGCAACCCATGCTGCTATTTGAACAAGACTTCAAGACCTTTTTTTTAGGAGGGAGTTAGGATAATTTTATTCCTGTTAATTTGGGAAGAAAAGCATAGCAAGGGAAGGACATGGCGTTTATTGTGATAGACAGCTGTCTCAGGGCAGAATTACAGAGCATTCCTTTAGTACTGTGTTTGTGTCAGGCATTCCTTCACTGGCTGTGGGGGGTGCTGACACTTGGTGTTCCTGAAGGGCTTGCTCTCTGCTCAGCTCACCAGCATTCACCAAAGGCCAGCTGAAGCAACAGTGTTAAAGGATTGGTGCTGACAGCATGTGGAAACGTCCCTTTCCAGTTCCAGCAGAGGCAGTGGAAGAGACTGGTGCTCTTCTATTGAAGCTCGAGCCTGGAGTGTTTCTTCCCACGACAGGCGTAGTCAGCTGGATGAGCTCCAGCAGACTGGTGGGAGCAAGGTCTCTGGCAGGAGAAGGGAGTGAGTAACTGAGTTTAGATGATGAGGCTCTTCCCTGCCAGTGGGAAAAACACTGCAACCTTAAGCACGATAGCTTGTTGTAAGAGACTATTTTAGACCTGAATGGAGACACTGATTTATTCCTGCTGATATGTCTGGTTATTTTCTTAGAAATTCAGCATGAGGATACTCAAGGGGTGCATGTAGAAATCCTTTCTGAAAGCTCTGCACAGACTGAAAGACCACTTGATTTAGTACAAGAGTGGCTATTTTGGACATAGGTTATCTGCTGTAGATGCTTACATGCCTCGGGCATGATTCAGTTCACCTAAAATTAAAAGCTGTATGTGAAGTCACTAGAAAGAAATAGGTGATTTAAAAGCCAGTAACATAGTGTGTATCCCTCTCTTTGCAGCTTCTGCCTCTTTTGCAAATTAATGCCATTTGCTTCTCTCTCAGAGCAATGTGAAATTAATCATAGAATGGTAAGGTTGGAAGGGACCTCAAAGATCATCCAGTTCCAACCCCCTGCCATAGGCAAGAACACCTCCAACTAGTATTGGGAGACAAAATCCTGACTAAAGCCCTTCTGTGCTTCACCTGAATCAGCTGTCACAAGAAGTGTGACATCTGCTAAAATACCTTACAGTGTAAGTATTACAAAGATACTTCACAGAGGACTATATTATTCTTGAGGAAAGACAAGGCATGTGATAAGGATATTTTCCTGCAGGTTACCAATGGATGTTATATGACTTCCAAGGCCTGAGCTGAGTGCATGGTGCTGCTGCTGAAGCCAACGATGGCAGATCATTTGACCTTGTATGGTGCTGTGGAAGAGTAATTTTATCCTTTATGTTTATTGCTCCACACCACTAGAACAGTGAGCTTATAACCTGCTTTCTGAACAGATGACAGTGCCATCCGGAGTCAGTGACTCCTGACATGGTGTAAAAGCTTAGTTCCAGTATGATGTAAGAGGAAAGATCTTTTCAAATGGTTCTTGTTATGGGGGATAAGAGCAGTCTGCCATGTATTCTGCAGGCCTGGTCATGCAATCACCAACATCAGAGATGAAACTCCCTTTTGGACCTCATTTTGTGTTTCTTACCTGTTGGAATCTTGCCACAAGGAAGAAAGGGAGCACATGTCCAGTTTCTGTTTTTCAAACATGGGAAGTGGCACCAGGTAAATGCTGTTGGCTTCCTCCATGTAAACAGTCTACAGCAAACTAAACTTGTGCTTCCTCCAAGGCTTTGTAAAGGTAGTGAGGTATCTCGTTGTGATAGATACCATGTAGCAAGTTCATGTTTAGTAGCATTACTGGGAGGCTGTTTCCTCGTGTATGTGAGAGAGGTTATCACTGCAGGAGACAGTGCCATCTGTTTTGCCCTAATCTCCTGCCCAGTAGAGGACTGATTGTTCAGGTGTCCTAAGCATTCAATTCTGAGCACAGCAAAGGACCATTCATTGGCTGTAGACTTCACCACAAACTGTTTAAAGTGGGCTCAGCCTTGGTGAGAACCTAGCCCTAGGTCTCTGCTGAAGCCAAATACAAGACTGGGACACCTGGAAATGGATTGGAAAACATGCCTGTCGTGGAATTTCTTAGAAAGAAATGTGAGAATCGAGCACTTGGGGAGCTGCAAGGAGGTGTGGTGCAGGTGGACTCTACTGATGATCTCTACAGTGTGGCTTGATGGTACCGAGGAAACCACGGACGAAACCAAGAGCTGTGCAGGAGGCATCAGGGTAAGCAGAAGCTGCCAAACAGATGACCCACCAGGAGAAAGGACCTCACACTAGTGCACTTACGTCATTTTCATGACGCAATGTTCTCCTGGCAAAGCCACCAGTGCCTCCAACCGATGCCGCCGTAAGTGCCGCTCAGCCCACGCCCCTGCCTGTGCTCAGCATCCGCCGCACCCAGGCCTCGCTCCACCCCGTACTGAGTACTGGAAGCCAAGTCCAAGGTGTGCGCCTGCTGGGAGCAGCGGCCTGGCTTCTGGAGCGCTGAAGCGCTCTTCCGTGCCCGCCGCTGGGTGACAGGCCGCGGCCGCCCGCCATATTTTGTCTGGGGCCGCGACGAAGCTGGCATGGCCCGACACGGCTGGCGGTCCGGCGGTGGCAGCCGCTGGCTGGCGGGCGTGTGCCGTGCGGCAGCGCCAGGCTATCCGCGCCGCTTTACCGCAGCTCCCCTGTCCCGAGTGGTAGTGGCAGCGTCTTGTGGGAGTACGCTGCGCAACCCGAGGTTCTGCTGGCCCGATCGTCTTACCTCGGCAGGACGGGCGTTGGTACAGGCTGAGTCACCCGGCAGTATTCGGCTCTCCGTGCTGTACCGACACGGCCTGCCCACTCCGCTCTGGAGGCACAAAAGAATGAGACTAAACCACCTCTTTTTTTCTCTCCCGTGCTCCTCGTTGCTCTGGGAGGAGCACGTGCGGTTGTGGTGCTTTCGTTGCTTTCCATCACGGCTACAAGTGAGTGGACAACGAAGCGTGAAAAAATGTGTTCACCTGGGGCACCCTGATGGCTGGGCTCGTAATGGGCTCGTAACTATACCCTTACAGGGCTCTGACCACCTGGGGCTGGTTCGAAGTCAACCACATAAACCAGCTGGCAGGCGGAGCTGGAAGTCACAGAAGGCTGACCTCAGCTGTTTCCATGATGACCAGGTTAAGAAAAGCATGCAGGTGCATCCAGGAGCCTCTGTCAAGCTCTAAAGAAGAGAAATTGGGAAATGGAGGCAGAATATCACGTAGGTACAGGCAGTTCTGGTTCTGCTTAGATCAGCATGCCTCTGCACAGCATTTCATCTAAATAATCTCTTGCTTGTGGAGAACAGGCACTTGGCACGCTTAAACCAAAGGGACATGGCAGGGAGTGGTGGATGTGGTGGGGCCTGTCTCTGAGGAGGAGCAGCTGGCCAGAGCTGGGCAAGAGACCAAGGAAGAGACAACATCTGAGCCTCTTTGGCCACAGGGAGTTTCAGAGCACTTGTGTAGGCATGAGTACCAGCCTGGGTCGGAAAGCTCTGCTCTGGCTGTGGGTAATGATGGTGTTAACACATAACACCACCTGTGGTGGCCATTAAGAAGCTCTGACAGCAGCTTCAAGGCTATGGGAGTTGCATCTTTGTTGCTTCAGAGATTTTACATCACATCAGAATAAAACTACAGTTCAGGTTCTAGTTTAATTATCTGTTTCTTTGTATTTTGACGATGGTTGGTTTGTGTTCCTAATGTGGGTTTTATTGTGACCATCATCATGGCTCCAAGGCTCTTAAGAGGTTAAGAGGGAGCAGAAAGCATGAGCCTAGAGAGCGCTCAGTACAGATCAAGGTTGATCCCAGTCAGCCAATGTGATTTGGGATACCAAGAGATGCAGACTGTTCAGTCAGGCTCAGTGTTGTATATTCTGACTGATGCGCAGGTGTTTGGAGTAGCAGTAAGCATGTCAAAGAGCCACCATGTCTTTTTGATCATGCTCCTGCTGGCCTGGCCTTGCCTTTGTCTTTAATCCCTTTCCTACAGCTTAAGAATTAGAGGATGGTGAGGGAGTAAGGAAAGGAGCAGTGTTTCCAGTCTGTTGAAAAGATCGTGAAAAGCTTGTGTGGCAGGGAAGGAAGTGGCTGCCTATTTTACCTGCCCTGTGTGGTGGGCTCACCCTATCTCTATCTCCCCACCACCTTCCCAGCATTACCTCCCATTTGGAGAGGGCAGTTTGAGACATAATGAGACAGATTTTAAAATACTTTAAGGTGAGCGGGTTAGTGTTTTGCATAGAAATGGAACTGCCTACAATTAAATGACTTTCAGAAAGATGGAGTGTTAAATGATAGGTTGTTTCTCCACCACAGAGAGGGAGAGTAAAATTCCAGACTTGAGAGATCTTTGCTTGGATATTGCTTGTTGTCCTCTAAATGACTGCTTGAGAACCAAGAAGAGCAAAACAGCTGAAAATCTGAAAGCACGCACCATTTGCTGTGTCAGTGTAACCCTGCTAGGGCACAAAGATTCCCTCTTCTTTGGATCAAAATTCTCCTTCTGTTTTTGAGCCCCAGTCATCAGCATGAATGCTTTTAAAATTAAGGGTCTATTTCAACTTGATAGCTAAAATCAGCCAAGTTTTAGTACTAGAAGTTTGCTAGTATGTGATGAAAAGGAAGGACTCTGGTTAAATAGCTCTATAGAGGTACCTGAAATTTCACAGTATCACCAAGGTTGGAAGAGACCTCAAAGATCATCAAGTCCAACCCTTTACCACAGACCTCAAGCCTAGACCTTTCAGCTGTTCTTGGCTGGTTTACAGAATTTACGGTTCATGTTACGTGTGCATTGAGCTTGAGGACCATTACACTGCCAGAGTGATACAAAGCACTCTTACTATTCCCAGGGGTAGACTGTTTATTGATAGAAAACAATAATTTCATAAAATATCAAACCAGTAATTTATCCTGAAGCAGAGCACAGTTTAATACACTTTTCTCTCCCATGCTTGCAGAGTGCAGAGGTGGAAGCACCACAGGGGCTGCACTCCTCCCAGATGGCGCACATACTGGTAAATGTCAGTCATCTAGCAAGCCATCAAGCCATGGAATAGGACACAAAATACAGATGTATGGGCATGGTTATCAGCTGGAGTAGATTAGTGTGGTCGTCTCATCCAAGGCAGACCAACTGAAGGTCCGACCCACTAAAAGTAACTGGAATCTATAAGAGGTGCAGAGGAATTACTGCTAGTAGGATCATTTGGCAGGGAAAGAATTTCAGTGGTTGATGCTCATGTCTGTCTTTTCTCATTGCTGTTGGAGCTCCACGTCGTGATTTGAGAACTGTAGCTATGTGCTGTGTACTAATAGTGGCCCCTGGTGCTGTTGTTCTCAGTATGTGGTGGCACTGCAAGGTTGCCAGAGCAGTGTTCCGCTTGGCCATCCTCTGCAGATAAACAGGCCACAGTCTCAGTGCTGCTGCAAGCTCACACACTTGGTGGGCAACTTCCTTAGAAGCTGGGCTAAAGATGCTAAATGTGCTTCCCTGCTGCCAGGCCTGTTGCCAAGTATTTAAACTGTGAAACTGCATGATGCCTCAGTGATAGGCAATGCTGCATCTCCTGACTGTTTCACCTTCTGACACCTAGGAAGTGATTGCTACTGATGACTGTGCCTGATCTGGCAGAGTTTGACCCATGTGATTTGTCTGTAAGTGATGATCTAAGGGCTCCCCTTCTGCTTTGAAAGGGAGGTGGCCAGGAACCATGACCTCTTCCCTGCCTTCTGTAACAGCATACAGTTGTCTCTTTTGCTTCTGGAAGGCCTCTGTCAGCAGACAGGTGTGATAGTTTGCAAGTTCCCTGCCCCCCCCCCTTTATAAAAGCACCCAGAGTAGAAGTAGACTCAGCTGGATGGAAGTTAAGGACTGAAGCTCTATTTACAGCTTAGCACAACATACAAGCAGATATATACACAATAGACATGAATAGTTACAGAAACATACAAGTTAAAGGTAATACAGAAACACAATATCCTTCTCAGAAATCAGAGACCCCAGGAGGGGCTCCCAACCACCCACCTTCTGCCCACCCCTCTACCTCACCCAGGGTTTGCCTTACGCACAAGGTGAGTTTGGAGGATCGGCCAGGGGGGTTAGAAAGAAAATGGTTAGTTAGGTTAGCAGAGAGGTCCAGACCAAGCCAGCAGCTTGAGAGAATGAGGCTCTCTCTGCGTGTCTTATCTATGTTTGTATTCTTGTTCTTATACATCTCAGCAAGCCTATGAGTGAAGTAGACATCGCCATTGTTTTCTATTCACAGCCTATAATTTTTTTTTCATTAAAATATTCCAATTAGCCTCAAACCAGCACAACAGGAAGCAGGAAGTTCACCTCATCTGTACTGCCAGCTTTCCATGTGAGACAGGCTGCTCGCTAGGCAGGCACTTTCCCCTCTTTTGAAGGTGGGTGAGTGAAGAGCCTATCCCCTCTGCATTACCCCTCATCGTTTATACAAGCTAACCCTCAGCTATTGTTTGTGCTTATGTGAATAGCACTCTGTGCAACACAATGTGTGGCTCCGAGGCTTTAGACGGGAAGCTTGTGAGCTGCAGATGGCTGCAGGGTGACAGCATGGGGCTGTGGAGCATGCAGCCGAACAGAGATTCGCTGACATAACAGTGCAGATATACATGTCCTCCCTTGGGCAAAGTCTCCATCGGCAGTGACCTGTGCAGTTTCCCCAGACTTTGTTTTACCACCAGGAAAAGCAGAAAAGAAACTTAAACTAAGTAGGACTAATTTAATATCCATTCAGGACAAGGTAATTCAGACTTTTATTGGCTTTTAGGGACAAGAGAGGAATTATGGAGTGAAATTTCTGCCACAGAGCTTGAAGATCATTCTGGCAGTTTAATAGGGAGCTAGATCAGATTTGACATACTAATACAAAAAGCTCATGAGTCAAGTCTCTCATAGTACTTTTTAATTGTTTCTTACATTGCTGCTTTTAACTGAATTCAAGTAATGTCTGCAAGCTGTGAATCATGAGGTAAATGTCTCTTAATTCTGTAACTTGGAGATTATGTACCCAGGATTTGGCCAAAATGAAAGAGCACTGTTTATAAGAGGGATTATGCTTTCTGGCTGGCTGTGGCTGCAGGGGAACCTGCTCCGTGACCCAGGATGTCCCTTCCACCTCTCTATTCTGCAATGAGAATGCAGATGGGATTAAAAAATGTTTAAATTATTGTCTGCCTCCTTGTTTAGAGTGGTTTGGTCAGATACTGCCAAGTTATTGACCAAAACTAGTGAGAAGAGAGTTCAAAAATTATGCTGTCGCCTCTGCTCTCGTCTAAAGTGGAACAAAGTGAAAGTTGCTTCCTTCTGTTGCACTTTTTTCTCTCTTTTTGTAATCTTTGAAGACAAACAATTATCTGAAAAGAAAGACCAAGAATTTGATTTCTTTTTACATTCAGGTCATGGTGCCCTGTACTGATAAGACAAATGGCCTTTAAAGTGTCTGCAAATGTACATGTAAAATTTACAGACAGTAAATCAGTGTTTATGTGTGCAGGGCCCACTGCTGCACTGCAGCAATACTGTAAGTTGTACACCTATGTGCACAGGGCCCTTGCTAACTTTAAGGCTGCCCTTCTGACTTCAAACTGTCTTTCCCTTCTCTTTCCTCATTAGCTTCTTTGTGATTGATTGCATCCATGTCAGAGAGCATGAGTTGTTCAGGGGCCAGGATAATATATGTAAAAATGCAGTAGAGTTCTAACAGTTATATTTCCCACTGAAAGGGCATTCTTGCTGTGTAAGGAGAGTGAGTTATTTCAGTTTATGTTAACCACTTCCATTAGCAACATCCATGCAAACAAAGCACACCGTAACAAAGCAAGCAGGTACTCAGTGTCTTGTACACACTAACTTTGTACTTTGCCATTTACAGTTGTGTTGGGGCTTAGGTGCATTTGTTGGTGAACAGACAAATTGTTTCAGATGTTACTGACTAGGAAGTCATTACAAGCTTGTTAAAAGCTACTTTTCATGGTTTGTCTGCCAGAAGTGAGGCTACTGAGGGAGAAGGTGGTGAAACTCAGTGATGGCAGCACATGCAAAAGGTCCCATACAATTCTGTCTCGGTAGTCATTTGGCTGACCAACACCAGTCTTTACACCTAAGGCTGAACTTCCCTAAGTACTCCAGACCCTAGATGAAGGAGAGGAAGCCTGGAGGAGGGAATGCTGCTCACTGGTCAGTGCAGACTGGGTTAGGGATCAGTTACACAAGCTGAACACTCACAAGTCCACGGGCCCTGATGAGATGCACCCAAGAGTGCTGAGAGAACTGCCTGAGGTTGTCACTTTGCTGCTCTCCCTCATTTTTGCCAAGTTGTGGCAGACAGGAGAGGTGCCTGAGGGCTGGAGGAGAGCCAATGTCACCCCAGTCCTCAAAAAGCAAGAGCTTCCAGGGAACTATGGACCAGTCAGCCTCACCTCCATCCCTGTCTAGCACAGAGTTTTAAAATATTTATGGAAATGTCTTAAAATCAGCATAAGTTAAATGACTTGTTAACAAGGGCTACTGGCAGCAGTGTGAGATTAAGCAGTAAATGGTTATCCAATACTTGAGATATTCCGGACTCCTTGGAACTACTACCAAATTTCAAACTTTGTTTTTTTCAGGTTTTCTAAATGTTTGGGGGGATTTTTAAATTAAAGAAACCTCACAGCAACAAAACAAACGTGCAGATTACTCGTGGATGTTAGCTGACCACTACTGCATACTTTCACCCATAGCCCCTTTAAATACATGGTTTATTGTGAGCAACTCAACACAAAGGAAAATGAGATTTCTGGGTTTAGGACTGTCTGTTATCTGTTGCAAGCTGTAAATTCATTTAAAGTTTCAAATTAGTTGAAAATTAATGATCAACAAACCTGCCTTTGTGTCTAGGTAGCAATAAAAATAAAAGAAAAAAAATTGGTCTTCAGTACATTCATCTAATAATCATTCACTGAGCTAAAAGTATCCACAGGAAATTGAATGTGCAAGTAACAAGCCTCATGACTATGCAACAAATCACAGTTTTAAAGCATGTGTGTCAGTTCACTGTTCTCTATTATCTATTTAGAAATCGTGGTCACAACTCTTTTTATTAATGTATGAGTTAGAAAATAAATGTATAATAATTTCAATCAACTTCATAATGTTGTAAGACAGTGTTTTTAAATTCTCCATTATCACATGCAAAATGGCAAAGTCAGCCCCACTTAATTTTTGTCATATGTTATCCCAACAGCATCACAAATAGCTCATTGTTACATATCTCTCCAAACAATGAGTTCAGGACATCCTTTCCTTTGCAAGGCTTCAGCTGCATGCTACGCACTTCATACTGTGTAATTGTCTAATGAAGAAGGGAAGCAGGTAGCCTGAGGCTATTAGAAAGAAGCACCCACTAAAAAATTTGGACACAGGTGTTACGCCCTGACGACAATGGAATATTTGTAAGGTGAATAGAAAAGGAAACATGATAAAACTAATCACCAGATGATGAAAAAAAGTTTAACTCCCATAATCAGGATACTTACTACCTGTAAGTAGTAGAACAACTACCTGTAAGTAGTAGAACAACTACCTGTAGTAGTAGAACAAGTGTTCTCTCCCATGGTGGGAAACTTTCAGACAACCAGAAAATTTCCATAAAAGGTGCAGGATAAAACCTGAGCTCTCTCTGAATGTTGCACTTAAAGGATTTGCTGAAATGATTAATATGACCCTAATCGCTTATTAGCCAAACAGAGTACTTCATAAAAATGTAAAGACACTAAAAAAATCACACGCAAAAAAAGTGTTTAAAATTAAATTTGAGTCAATTAATTTCTTGTGCTCTTAACCCTATACTTTGCTGAACTGGCAACACAGTAATCACATAAAATGCCTCACTCAGAAATACTTCTATTTCTACTCAATCTACCATATGTGAATGGTGCCCCTGTCCCAACTCTGACACACACAGCAAAGTGAATGCTTCTAACGACAGCAATGCAAAGGAACAGCAACTTCTTCCTCTGTACACTCGGAGGAGCAGGCTGTTTGGATGGCTAAGAAAGCATCTGGCCAGTTCAGCCTGCTACTTTACATAATTTTTTATCTTTGATGAAGTTCCTGTGCAAAGTTCTGTTTGCAGAGCAGAGGTGGTGAGAAAATCTGCTCTCAGCCTGCTGGTGATACTCTTCTTAGTGCACCTCAAGATACCTTTTTGGTCACAAGGCCACGTTGCTGGCGTATGTTGTTGACATGCTGTTGGCAAGGGCAGCGTGGCTATAGTCTATACATGTAAAGACAGGGCAGCATTCAGGATGGAAATTCTGTTTTGTGTTGGTAATCCTGTGTATCATGTTGATTCTTTAATCAATCTAGATCATTTTAGTCTCTGAAACAAATGCATATTTATTTACCACTGAAATGTGAAGATAACCACATCTGTTCATGCAGCCTTTTGGCCTCACTGTAAGGTATTTTAAGGTTGTGCTTTGTTGCAGTTTTTATAGTTTTTCTTCCAAGTTGTGCAGTGGTCACTAAATCTCTGCCTCTCCCTCAGGCTCACCTCTGACTCTTTCTTATCAGCAGTAGTAAAGGTGCAGGAAAACAACACTGAGCTGCTTTTCTGAGGATCTGGAAACACTGCTCCCATTAACTTGACTGGAGGCCGAAGGCTTTGATTGTTTCACAGGTTTGTTATTTTCTGTTGTGCTAGCATACAGTGGGTTGGGGAAAAAAAGAAAATTGGAATTATTCTCCTATACTCTGGCCAACTTCAGAACCAGTTGTGGTACATTTTACCAGAAAACGTTCTTTGTATTCCATTGGATCTGGAAGGTAGAAAAGCAGTTTTTTGACAACATTATTAGTTCCTTTACATAACTACATTTATGCACATTTGAAGAGCTGCATAAATACCATTTTTGGGGTTCCGTTGTTTTTTTGTTTTTTTTTTTTGTTTTCAACCAGGATTTCCGAATTGAGCAGTATTCATAACTTCTAAAGCATAGTAATTCAGGCTGCTATAAGACCTGTTTTACTTAAAATAATTTTTAGCCCAGCACCATGATCATAAGACTACACAGGCAGCCAGAGAGTCATGCTTGTGAGATGCTGTGAGATACTCTGCTACACACACACTGGAGCCATTAGCAGTTAAGGATCCTGCAGCTGAGTCAGCAGACAAGCAAGCAAATCAAATTCTGTGAAGAAGGAAATGCATTCATGTAAGAATTCAGAAATCTGGAAAGGAAGGACCTCAGATGTTTGAGAAAGGTTTTTTAAAAACAATTGGGAAGCTAATGGAGATTAAAACCATAGCAAAAAAAAAACCACCCAAAAAAAGCCAACCTTATCCCCTGAACAGTTCACATACCAAACCCATATTTCTCCATTGGCAAGTAGGATATTGTGAGAGACTGCCAGAGACTTTGCAGAAGTCCAGACAGATCACATCGGTAGGTCATCCTCTGCCCACTGATGCAGCTGCTCTGCCATAAAAAGCCACTAGGTTGGTCAGGCAGGATTGGCCCTTAGTGAAGCCATGCTGTCTGTCTTTAATCACCTCCCTGTCCTCTACGTCAGATTTTCTACACCTGGGGATTGAGATCTCTTGCACTTTATGGAAAGCATCCTTAAAGATCTGCCAGCTCTGTTCTGCTCCCTTGTCTCTGAGGGCTTTTTCCTGCAGTTATTTTGCTCATTTGCTGTAAGTCTTCTAAATCCTCGTACCTAAACTAGGTACGAGTCCTGAACTCACTGACTGTTTTTAATGCACAATTGTTTTCTTGTAAGGCAACATCCATGCCAAGCATAGAACAAAAAAAGGGGAAGGAAGGGACTTCTTAGACTCTAAATTCTGTCAACACAATAAATATCTAATAACATCCTAAATTTGGTGATTTATCAATTTATGGAAACGCCAACAGGCAGACATAAAATTAACTCAATTAAAACTTGGTTTAAGGGAAAAAATCCTTCTATTTTCTGACTTTCCAGTGCCTAATTTCACAAGCATGCTAATATTTTAACATCAAATATGCAAGGTTTCCCCAACAATCTATCACTCAGACTGCTCTTCTGTCCCATATATTATTTTCCTTCCTTTTATCCCCTATGCATGTAAGTTAAGCATCTTTTTGCACAAGTTCTCAATAGCAGAAACAGAAAAGATAGATGTGTGGTTCCCAACCTCACAGCAGAATGCATTTTTGCATTCACGAAAGATAGTTAGAAGTCACTGTGGTGTGCAGCAGCTTGTGTAAGGCAATGACAAATACTGCATGAAGTAACCTTTCATCAGACTCCTCAGCTTTGACTTCTGAACAGCTGACAAGTAGCCACAAGGTATATATGCGTGAAAAAAACTCCTTGCAGCATAGCATAGCCTTGCGGCAATGTATTTCTTAAGATCTTCCAAGTTCTTCCAATAAATTGGGTGTAACTGACTAATATTCCTCTTTCTGAGATGTAATGTATTTGTCCTTTGTCAGTGCCAGATTTCCTCAGCTTTCCTTTCTAGAGATGTTTCATGACTGACACTTCTCTAGTCCATCACTGTATAATCTTTGCAATGCATTTACTCTATGTTTTTCTCTTCTGAAGTTAACAAACGTCTGATCTTACTCTACACATCCTTTTCTCTTCTGGAATTTCACAATACAATGAAAGGGATAGAGGGAATGGAAGTGGGAACCTAGTCACAGTCTTCACCACAACTGCCTGGGGGTTGGCTTACTCTAGCTGGAGGGAGGCAGGCTGACATGGGATCAGGAAGGGTTATGGTAGGCTGGATGAAGACTGAGGTGTGGAAAACTAGAAGTGGTAAAACATTAGTATTGTGTGCAAAGTAGATACTGCTTCTCAGAGGAGCCTGTGACTTGGAAACATGCAGATCAGGGCAGAAAGGCTGAGTCTAGGGTTCAGGAGGGAAAATAGGAATGCAAGAAAAAGGAGGGTGGCATAAAATGATGGGACTGGGAAAAAATCAGGGCTGTTTCAGTAGGAGAGAAGCAGAATCAGCAAAACATAAAAAAAAAACCAAACAAAAAAACCCAAAAAACCAAACAAACCCGAACCACAAACCAACAAGCAACCAACCCAGTGTTTTTCTTCAGTATGCAAACACATTCTGATCCTGGAGTCAAAGGCATGGATCCCCAGACTGGAAATGCTGAGCATCTTGGACTCCATGGTTACAACCAATATGTGGCAAGACTCTGATAACCCATGATCATCTACTTAGAGTTGATCTCACAATAGATCTGCACAATGCCATTAAACTAATTAACTTAGACTGAACTTAATCCTGACATTTGATGTGCTTGACCTTGCCACATTAATAATGCTCTTTAAAGTACTTGAAAGACCATGCATATACTGTAAATGTATTCAGAATCAGTCTCAAGCAGTTATTCTGTGTTTGTTTTAAAATGAAGTTCAAATAGCCTTTGATTTTAAATATGGATTTGGCTTGTATGAATCTTCAATTCTGTCCTCTTTCATGCAATTTCCTCACCGTGAAAAGTGCACTTTAGTTGTGAGCTGTAATTATGACTTATAGAATAGTTCCAAGTGTCTCCTCATTACTTTGCAAGGATTTAGCCCACCAGTGCTAACTTTGACCAAAACCACACAAAGAACAGAAATCTACTGAAGTACTTTTTTATGCTGCTTATCCCAGACATAAGTTGTTTCTTATTCATTAGCATTTCTTCTCAGTCATGAAAACTTGCCCCACAGAGTGACCTTATCCTAGGAGTGAGGGCTTGAAGAAAAATAAAGTGTTTTGAGCCTTGATTAAACCAGTAATATCAAGATTGTGGATGCTGCTGGTGGTTCCATCTAGCTGAATCTGATTCTGTGATACTGTGTGTATTCTCCCTATTGTTTGGATCACTTATGATCTGGGTTTTATTTTGCTCTTTTAGATCGGCCTTTCCTCTACAGTTCTCTCACCCAGTCTGCGCATTACAGAAGCATTTTTTCCCCCTTGTCAAACCTCTCTGCGCTCCTTCTTTACTGACTCAATTTTGTCTCTTTCAAAATGTTTCTATTTTCATACTTCCAGAATTTCTCCAAACCTGCTATATCATTTATTGCTTTTTGAGGTAATGGCCACAAGAAGTGAAACACAGACAACATATCTTCAGCTTGGAAGACTTTCTGGTCTTTGGAAGGTCAGTTTTCTCTATTCTTCCAAAATTTTATACCTTGGCCAGTGCTTATGCTGTTATTAGAATTTAACAAAAGTTTTTACTTTGTCGTGCATGATCAATGGACTTAAGGGCTTTACTAGCTATGGTGCATTTAGACAATTGGTTTGCATTTAGAGAGGACGTAGATTTTATTACAAAAACTGTAAGTCTTCTCAAGGGGCTCTTTATTGCCTCAAAAGAACCGTTCTACCAGCGCAAATAGGCACCACGTCGTGAGGAGGAGGGAATCCCCTTGCACTGGGGTGGCAGGACCCTTTTCTCAGGCTCGCCTGGACAGAGAAGGCAGCCACGTCCTTGGACGACTACCTTGAGAGGTTGCTGTGGTACGTGGGACTAGATGGTGGATCATCGCTTCACTGGAGACCTCCTG
>VWYK01079149.1:25451-46672 GCA_013399775.1 Semnornis frantzii | reverse complement strand
GTGTTTTATAAGGCAATTTTTTTCCTGCTTTGGCTTTCTTCAGTTGAAATATTTTTAGTTTAAATTCGTGACTGGCTTGCTGCAAAGGTCGTGGAAGGGTGAAACTGATTTAATGGAGCCGAGAAGAAAAGGGCCTGTACCTTCAGGCATGCCACTTCAGCATCTTCATTCAGGCTGCATCCTGGATGCGAGGCTGGTGGCATGATTTGCAATTGCTTGCTTGCAGTTTTTTCCCCTTGGGGGTGATGTGTACAGGAAACCCGCCTGGTCTTATATGGACACTATATTGGGCTTCTGGAATCATCCTCTGTTCTAATTCTGCCTGTGTAAAGGATTCCTGGTGTCTGGATGAGTGGTGAGACAATACAAAACTTGCCTTGCTTTGAAATTCCTGCTGCAGATATTTTGAAAAGGGAGGGAGAAGGGCAAAAGATTGTGATAAATTCGTGCTGAGGCTCAATGTTGTGGCTACATGTTCCGAATGTGTGATAAGATGTAACTTTAAAGAGGGGAGGGGAGGGCGAGAGAGAGCTAAATAAAAGGAGTTTCTTTGCAGCTTCATCCATTTCAATGGTGCAGCTTTCCCAAGCCCCTTTCTGTCACCCATCATCACCTTCAGGCCTGTCAGAGGAAGGGGAGGATAAGAGCATGAAGGCGACCAAGCAGCAGGTGAACCCATCTGGGGAGAGCCAGCCTCCCTCCACTCCCCTGCAGTCTGCACTGAACTCAGCTGCCTCTCCCTCTCAGGCATATGAGACTTACATTGATAATGGGCTTATCTGCCTCAAACACAAGATCAGGAACATCGAGAAAAAGAAGGTAACTTGTTTATTATTACTATGTTGCTATGGCATGTATTTAAGCTGCTAATTGTTACACACTCTGCCTCTTTCAGTTGGGATAAGGTTGTGTGTGCATACAGGGAGTAATTGGGAAGTTTTTGGGTTTTTTTTAAATCACCAGTGAAAGGACCTAAATGTGGATTTGCTTGTGTGGTGGTGTTTTTTTGTTACATTTTATAATCTCTATATAGTACTGTTCTGAAATGAACTATTTGCATTTGACATTGTGTGAGCATAATGTTGTTGCAAGAGAACAAGGAATGCAGCCAACTAGAAGTCTGTTCTTAGTTACTGCCTTTACAGTGTATGCTCGATAGCAAAAGCAATTGAATATTGCTCAGAACTGAGGATGCTTCTGTAATAGATTGAATCTGTTCAGCACTAAGTCAGTGCTGATTTGGAGATGGCTTATAGTCTTGCAGAAATCATGTTTCTTCTATTGATTACATGCATCTACTTTTAGGATGTAGAAATGCATGTAAAACTGGAATTTAGAACAGAGTTCTCTGACTCATGGAAATGTCAAATTACATTGTGTATTGCTCTTAACTTTGCATCTTTGACTTTCTTATTTTAAATATAGACAAATGTTATTAATTAGAAAGCTTTTGTGCAGAGTATCAAAAGCGTGTTCTCGCTTTTGACTGCTTTTCAAGGGGAGGGGGAGTGGGACAGAAATGTGTCAATAAGAACTGAGATGATATATCTAAAAAATGGTGATTATAGCTAATCAGGGGTTTGCATTGTTGATTGGCAGGTCACTAAAGGTTGTGTGTATGAATTTTAATTGAGAAGATGCTATTTTCTGTAAGATAAAGGCACTAATGGTGCTATTGCTTTTGATATTGGATCAGGATTACTGTTAGAGCAATTGTATGAATACATTTTGCTTCTCTAAATATCTGAAAAGCTTTGTTATGTCTTTGGGTTAGGATAGTGATCAGACCTCTGGCCATGTGGCTGGGAGACTTGATCCTCCTGCAGGAGATGCAGTATTACTGCTGTCTCATGTCATGCATCATGCTGTAATTTTGACTCATGTCAGACAAACATGTTTTCTGTGCGATAAACCAATTCTGTGTTATATTTTAATTCTGTCCAAGGAAGCTTATTGCTGGGCATTTCAAGTACTTTTGATTTTCAAATCGCATGACAATATGACATCACCTCACCAGCTAATTAAAGTCAGTGACTGAAATGAGTAGAAAGTATTCCTAGGCCTAGGGTTCTATAAGTACTGTGTCACTAAAACCCTATGTGGGCAGATACCTAAATGCAATAGTATTCAAATCCACATCTCTTTCTTTTTCCTAGGTGTATAAAGCAGCTTATAATACGTAATAGTTTTGTGTAGTTTGAGTCAGCTTTTGAAGACTATTTCAGTATACTATAAATCTTTCTTTCCCAAGGCAGTAGACTAATGTCCTTAAGAAAATAGTGCTACAAAATCTCGATGACAGATTTTGAAAGATATGCTCTGGAAAATAAAGCAATATCATTCAAGGATAACATAACTGAATTCTAGCATTGACTTTTCAAAGTTAAAGTCTGATATAAAATAAGGATGCTGGGTTTGGAGTTCCTTAGATACAAGATCAATGCATTAGTGTTCCTTTAAAGGTAACAATTAAGAACTGAAAGGTCAAAATACAAAAGGGCAGTAGATGGCTCTGGAGTCTGAGATTGTCAAATCAAAGGCACAGCAAAACTTTGGATTTTATTTTCTCATGAAAAGTAATAAAACCCCTGTTCTGTACAGGAAGAATATGCTGTTTCACTTGTGCTTCCTACTCCACATTAGACAGAAATCAGTCTTAAAAAATTACTTTGTGTTTTTCTGCAGCTCAAACTGGAAGATTACAAAGATCGCTTGAAGAAGGGAGAAGCCCTTAATCAAGACCAGCTGGTAAGTTTTCTTTATGCAGGAGTAGATAGCCTCAAAAGCTTCAAACATGTCAGAAGGGATAGTAGCTGAAGGAGGTGGTGGTGTAGTTCTTGCAGAAGTCATGCTTGCAACCTTGCAATGGCATTTTGCACAAAACCAAGTGGACAAATTATTGATAATCAAATGGAATGGTGAGCCCACAAGCTTTGTCTTCTTTAGTATTCGTATGTACTGATGTAATAGAAGCCTTTGTTTATTTTTGCTCTGTAGACTTTCAGCCTCAGTGCCCCTGCATCTTTATTTCCTGATTTGTATACTGCTTAGATGCTTGGCATTGTGCTGTTGGGACCTGAACTTCAAGACTTGATTAGTGTATGTTCAAATTGCCTGAAGTAGCTGTTAAACTGACAGCTGATGCTGGTCTAACTTGCATGGGACCTGAAAGCTTCCTTAATGTAAGAATGTTATCTATGAGTTACTGATTCAGTTGGGAATATTCAGTTGTCCTCCTAGTGCTGTCATTAGATGACTGGGAGTTCTCAGTACTGTCACATGCTGTTAGAACAATGTCTGTTTGTACCTAAGGATGCTAGTGCTTGGAGTGACAGACTGCAAGATCACTACTCAACACTTTGTGGAGGTAGCTTAAGCTTGCCTTGTGTTAAAACAGTGGGTTTGGCTTTTCTCTGTCTTGGACCTCAATGAATTCTAGAACTGAAACCAAGTTGTTACAACATGAAAGCTATTGCTTCTTAAGCATGTCTGAGTAGCAGTGTTACAATCCTAAGAGTTTATTGCCCTGGTCAACCAGGATTCATATTTCAAGAATGTACTTCACACATGGTAAAGAATGGTTTTGTTGCAAAGGGCACTGATGCTTCAGTGGTAGTGCTGATGAACCAGTCAGAAAGATACTTCACTGACTTAGCTTTATGGCAGTGCAGCAATATGAGAACATAAATACTATGTCCTTAATCTGAATAACTTATAAATGAGAATTTGAGAAAAATGGAAGGGGAAATAACTNTGCAGAAGCAAATTTAAATATGAATGTTTAGAGGAGGATGATGACCATTTAGTTCCTCTAAACTTCATGTGAAATCAGGTGAGCAAGAACCTTGAGTTTACATGGTGAGTGTTAAATAGTCTGTTTTCTTCTGTAATGAGAGACTGTTGAAGAGTACTCCCTGGAAGCTTGATCATCTTCAATGTGCTTTAAAGCTACTTTTAAACGTGACTGTTTGCGCATCCCAGACAAAGTTGTTAGGTGAAAGTAAAATTAAGATGTGGTGGGGGATTAGAGGTGAAAGATTTTGCAGATGTTTGTTGGAAATGCATCCAGCAGCACTAACTCCAGAGAATGGTGATTCACTTGGTTACTGGCTTTCAGTGTTCCCAGCTTAACTTCAGGTATTAGTATTTTTATCTTAACTTCTGGGATATGTCAGACATCTAAAATGGGGAATTAGATTGTGTCTTGCAGTGGTACTGGCTAGTGTAGAAGTAAGTATTGATTCAATACTTTTAACTGGTCTAGTCAAACCCCCCAGTTTCGGTGGTGAAGATACAAAAATACTCTACTGGTGCCTTTCAAGTGCATATTCAAGTACTGGGACCTGGTCATTGGAGCTAGAACGGAGCTTGGTGGTTTAGACACTTGCCTAAATAAACCTAACTGTTTATAACACAGGGTAACTCTAGTGTAGCTTGATATCTGTATTTTCCACTGCTTCTCACAGAGGAAGAAGTGCACATCTGGTGATGAACTTGTTTTGCAAGGAATTTGGATTGAACTGTAATGATGGTGCATGGCTGCTGGAGATGCTGTGAGAGCCTTACTGTAGGAAACATGTTTGAAAAATGAGGAGCTTCCAGCAAGTAAAATTATCTTGCTGGCAATATTGTACTGTTCTGCAAGCTGCACCCTGTCCTCAGTACTGTCCCTCCAGCTTGCTGCTAATTACTATTAATAACTATTGCTTTCCTGCAGTGTGAGTTACAGCCTGTCATCAGAGCAGTGGTTAGCTGTCATGATGGTTTTGGGTAGGAAGTTTTACACTGGGATTTGCAATGTTAAAAACTCAATTCCTGCGGTCTGTTTAGTAAATATTTGGTGTGAAATTGAGTCTTCCTCAAATGTGTGGGTGTTAGGGTCTTAGAAGTTATTCTCTCAAGTGCTAAGTGAGCTTGGCAATTAGTCTTTAAAAGTTTTTTTTGATAAATTGTGAGTACAACTATCAGATGAGATGAAGTGCTTTAAACTAACTTAAGCACTTTTGGGTAGGATTTAGGGCCTAGTGCACTGGAAAAAAAGCGAATACAAGTAACTGAACAAATGACTGTGTAACTTGTAGGAACACATAAAATTTGCATGTGTCCTAGGTACTGTTGGGATGGCAGATTAAACTTTTTGTCACTGAGCTAATGAAATGCTTATTGAAGCTAACACTACTTTGGAAGAGGTTTAGATCAGACTAACAGGCCCATTCTAAAAAAAACTGAGCATAAACCAAACTGTATAAAGCACATGTGAACAACTGAGGTTAGACTTAACTTGTTACTTCTCAGGCATGCCTTATTGTATGAACACAAGGGTAGCATGCCTCAATTACAGCATTTTGCTATCTTCAGGGCAGTCAAGGAGATAAAAAAATTAACTGACTCCTTAGCAAGGAAGAACTCATTAAAAACAGAGGATATTAAAATGCAGTTAATCCACCTTGGTCTTTTTGGAGACTGGCTAGTACAATATTGGTTAAAGCCATTAGCAAATACAGGAACTTTGTGCTTTATTGTGGAAACTATGTTTTAAAAACTTTTTTTCTGAAAATGATTTACCTTCTACAATGGTCTTTCTAAAGTTTGTACAAATCATTTATAAAGCCATCTAGCTAAGTATGAAGGTAAAAGATCTGTGCTGAACTTGTCTCCTGTATTTCTTTCAGGCTTTCATGTCAGTGTCTCATTTTAAGTAGCTACTTACCTCTGCTGAGACCTATGGGAACAAGAGAAAAATGAAATAACTGGTATTCAGGTTTTCCACTTCCAATCATCAGTGTACCAAGTATTGCACAAGTTGTTACCTAGAAGGTCTAATCCAAACTTGTAGAATGGCTGTGCAGTGGTGTGAACTGGCTTTGTAATGTATTTCAGTCACACGTGAATATTTGTGACAAAGTACCAACTTCAGACATAGTAGCTTTTAAAACATTAGTTTCAGAGAGGTACACTGACCAGTTGAGAATGAGAATTTAAGTACAAGGGGTAGTATTGAAGTGCAACCATTAGTCTTAAGTGCAAAAAATACTTTTTAATCTATTTCTTTGTAGGAGGCAGTTGAGAAGTATGATGAAGTAGTACACAACTTGGAATTCGCCAAGGAGCTTCAGAAGACTTTTTCAGGACTTAGCCAAGATGTGAGTACAAAACACTCTGCAGTTACCTTATGGCAACATAGGGAACAATTTTTTTTCACTACTTATCTAATGACTGCACATGTATGCCAATATGCAGAATATTACTAAGTTTCTATTTTAGGACTTAGGGCATAATGCAAGTACTTCAAACTGGAGTAGTGAGTAGAGCAAAGTAAATGCTGACAATTGTGTACCATTGACCTCCACAATTCTTATTGTAGCCCTATAAGAACTTGTGCTTAAGTAAACTGAGTCATTTGAACTCAGCTGTTTGAGATTATTTCTGTTTACTTATGTCTGAAATAGTTAACTATCTCTCTGATGGCTTGTGACTGAGTTGGATTCATCCCCTGCACAGCTGCAATCGCGTGGGGGAGTTGCTCCACTGGAAAGGACATGCAGGTCCTCATGGGTGTCAGGCAGAATAAATTGAGTGTAGTCTTGGAACAGCGAAGGCTAGACTTCAACTAAGGACCAGAAGACTAAGGGCTGATAATTTGCTACTTACACCAGTTGTCTGTTTCTGGTCACTTGGTAAACAAAGGCTATAGGTAAACTTTAGTGAGTCAGGTGGTTGGCATGGGGCTGAAAAATGAGACCTGTGAGGACAGCCTGTGGGAGCTGGGCTTGTCAGGCCTGGGGAGGTGAAGGCTTGGCAGGAGATGAAATATTAGCCTTCAAATGCCAAAGAAATTACTTCAAAGACTGAGTCAAGGTTTTTGCTGAAAGATGTGGTAGAAGGAATGAGAGTAAACTGATAGTAGGTTGCAGCTAGCTAGGAGGGAAGTGGTCCATCTGAGGATAATTGAGTGCTTGAGTAGGCTAGAGTAGTAGTCAGATTTACCTCTGAATCTGTTCAATACCAAGCTCTAAGCAGTCTTGTCTTGATTCAGTGTAGCCTTTGTTCTGAGATCCTGTCCAAACAATGTTTTGATGTTTCCAGTGAGGGACAGTGCTGGGGTTAAATCACGTTGGTTTCAGTGAGAAGTGCAGCTCTCAATTTTACTGAAGCTTGTGGAGTTTGCCACTTAGTGTGCTGTAGTTGTCCATAATTATGGTAAGTTACGGATTTAGTGCTTTATTTAGGACTGTATTCAGTGTTTGAAGGACTACAAAGGTTACGTTCACATAAGCAAGTATTTTCATTGGAGAAACTGGTGTCTTGGCTCAAGCAAATACTATCCTTATGAAAACATTTGATCCATGGTAGTACTGGGAATGTTAAACATGATTAGTCACTGCTATGGCATTGTTTATGTGCCTCTTAGAGAAAGCTTTAAGGACTAGTAAAATGGTTTACCTCAGTGACTGAAACCCAAACACTTTTGCTAGAGGGACTTCTCTTGTATATGTTGCAATTCCAGGTATTACAGTAAATCTCAAAACACTCTGAGCAGACATTTAAGAGCCTTTTTAGCAGTGTTGCTGCTTCACTGCATCACTTCTTCTATCTTGCGCATAGGAACTGAATATCAAAATTTAGATTGCTTCCTATTTGTTTCCTCTGTAGCTGCTCAGAAAATCAGACATGTGAGCCAGTGTACCTTTCTGTAGGTGTTTTTGGTAATCTAGCATTAATTTCTACTAGTCCATGTTTATTCTTCAACTTATGCTATAGTTAAAGGCTAATCTACTTCATCTTTATCTTGGCTCTACTTCTGCCGCTATGGATTCCATAGCCAATGCCCAATGAACACTAATGGTCATAACAAGAACCTTATATCCTTTACAGTGTGTTCAAGAAACCTAGGTTTTCATACATCCTCCAAAGAAACTTAAAGTACTTCATACTGAGGCATTTTAAATTCTACATTTAGCTAGCTTGTGCTTAGATGTGTTAGTACATGATGAGAAACCACCTGAAATACATGACAGTTGTGTATGTTCTGTGACCTGTTTGAGTGCTTCAGCGTTATACTAACAGAACAGTAGCATTCTGCTGTATCATTTAAACTGGACTATTCAAAAGTGAAGAGGCAGTTGTTTCACTAAGAGAAACTTGAGGCAACTTCTGCATCGCTAACTTCACATGATAAATGTTAAAGGACAACTGGGCTTGGATTTGTGCAATTCCTTATATTCAGTTGTGAACACAAAGCAACCAGCAGGCACAATCAGGATTTAACCATTACACAAGCATATCACAAGTGAAGCTGCAAGTATCCCGTTGGACTAAATGCTGTATGTGTAGAAAATTAGTAGGTAAATCAGTAGCTTTCCCAGAAGAGGTACTTGAAAGGTCTTGAATGTCTGAAGAGGTAGGCACTTGTGTCATCCCACCAAAATCAGTAGTTAGTTAGAATGTAGGATGATCAATGCTAGAATGTTTTACCTTGGACCCCTGTTAGTAAACCATTTTGCTAAACTGTTGCATTTGTGTGTTGAAATAGCTGCTGAAAGCACAGAGAAAGGCTCAGCGACGAGAGAGTCTGCTGAAGCTTGAAGCAGAGAAGAAAAAACTGCGTACAATACTTCAAGTCCAATATGTGCTGCAGAACTTCACTCAAGAGCATGTTCAGAAAGATTTCAAAGGTGGTGTGAATGGTGCAATATATTTGCCTTCAAAAGAACTAGACTACCTCATAAAATTTGCAAAACTGACATGTCCAGAGAGAAACGAGAACTTGAGGTAAGTTCCTGAATTTTGTCTAATTGGTATGCCCCTTTCAGTATGGTAATGTCTGGTGTTTGACACTGCCATGTCTTGAAATACTAGGTTTTGTGATGCTAATTAAAATTCTGTGCAGTACACTTTTCAGTCTGAGACTAGAAATGTGGCAGATTTACCTCACTGAGCATTAAAGGAAAGCTGCAATAATTACAGCCTCAGATGTGTGAGCTATATACAAACCCTGCATTTTATGTCTTCCTGTGGGGCTGAGAGAAGGTACTTCAATACTGTCATAGGCAGAGACACTGCTGGTGTGCTGCTTCCCTGAGGTCTCGATCTTCATGAAGTGACAAAACTGCAGTAAACACAGGAGAACTGTTCCATAGTCCATTCATATTATGATCCTGATGTTTTATTCCAGAGGAACATAAGGAACATGACTTGAATTCCTAGAACTCCTAATCACTTGTCATAATGTAACTTGCCAAATCTTTGCTCTTAAATTATCTTCTAAAAAGTACCTGCTTATTAAAAGCTACACAATAGGAGTCATCCTTGGGAAATAACTAGCTTATTCTTATTATGCTTCCACAAAGTGTAATGCTTTCCTTTGGGACACTAAATTTAATCGCAATGGACTTGAAAATCCATTGTCTGGAGGATGTGGAGTAGATTGTGGATCTGTCAAGTTTCTCAACAACAAGCTGAGTGGCAGGAATATTGATGGTTGCTCCTGCATGCATGTGTCCAATATACAAAGCTATTAGCCAGTTCAGCAGCAGTTGTTTCCATGTCTGGGAATCTTGGCTTGGCATGAACTCCATCCCGAAGTATCATCTTCTGAGATAATGCTAGGCTCTCTAATCTCTTAGCTATCAACAAAAACTGATGTTTGCCAGATTATTTAATGTACAGGTACAGATGACACGCTTCAGTAGCGGCTATCAGGCTTAGGATTCACTCTGTATACAACCTTCACTTGGAATGCTAAACATTAATCAGTGTCTTAATGAGTGGTATTGGGATACTGCAGCACTCGATATTGGCTATGACACTACATGGTGAAACTGTCATTTGTTTTAGTGTTGAAGACCAAATGGAACAATCATCTCTCTACTTCTGGGACCTTCTAGAAGGAAGTGAGAAACCTGTGGTTGGAACAACATGTGAGTGTCTAAGGAAATAACTTAGATCTAAAATTTGTGTGTTGTTTAAATGTCTTAAAACTGAATATATATAGGAAGCTACAAAATCAAGCACTCTAAGTGTTGTGTGGCTATCTAGGGAGGAATTGCTGTTTGGTCTACATTCTGTTTAAGTGCAGCTCAATAACAATCCAGCAGGTTTTCTTTTTCCAGCTGAAGACTTGGTCTTCTACCAATACACTGGCACCGTTTTGTGAAGTGGCTAATATGTGAGTACCTTGCAGAACCACCAGTGGGAAGCTTTTTGGATAGCTATGTGCAAATGGGATAGGATAGAAACACTGTTCCCTCCCAGTCATGAAATGCTTAGCAGAGTATGCTGATGTGTTAGTTTTGTGGGCCCTAAGCTGTGGATCCCACAGCTTTGGAGATTCTTCTTGCAAGAATTCCAGGCTCATACTTAGAGTACAGTGCAGGATACCACACTAAGGAAGGATAGTCATTAGTGGACCTCTAATCATGCAGCAGGCCAAAGTGCACAATGTACAAACATCCTAACTTTTCAAGCATACTAAAATCTGTGGAACTTTTTATTCTTACATCTGTTTTGGCTTACAACCAATTTTGGAACTAACATAAATCTTGTTTCTGTTTGGAACTTGCCTGTGAGGTAACTGTCCTTACTTGAGTTGTAGTGTCTTTTCTAGTGCAAGCAGACCTTGCTTGTCCCATTTATTAAAATCTTGTAATGGCTGTGTGCATTTGTCATTGGCAATGTGATACTGTTAGACCACAGCACTAGTACCTTACCTAATTTCAACAGAAAGTTTAAACTGAGAATTAAGTGTTAAATCATGGAATCATAGAATGGTAAGGTTGGAAGGGACCTCAAGGATCACCTAGTTCCAACCTCCTGCCATAGGCAGGGACACTTCCCACTAGCACAGGTCACTCAAGGCCTCCTCCAACCTGGTCTTGAACACCTCCAGGGAGGGAGCAGCCACAACCTCCCTGGGTGCCAGTGTCTCTCCACCCTCACTGGAAAGAACTTCTTCCTAACACCCAGTTTAAATCTCCCCTGCCAGTTTGAACCCATTGACCCTTGTCCTGTCATTGCAACACCTTGTCAATAGTTCCTCCCCAGCCTTCCTGTAGGCCCCCTTCAGATACTGGAAGGCTACTCTAAGGTCTCCTGGAAGCCTTCTCTTCTCCAGGCTGCAGAACCCCAACTCTCTCAACCTGTTCTCATAGCAGAGCTGCTGCAGCCCTCTGAGCATCTTCGTGGCCCTCCTCTGGACCTGCTCCAACAGTTCAATGTCCTTCCTGTGCTGGGAGCTCCAGAACTGTACACAATACTCTGGGTGGGGTCTCATGAGACCAGAGTAAAAGGGGAGAGTCCCCTCCCTTGCCTTCCTGGCTAGAGGGCTGCATGCGCACACTGCAGGCTCATGTTGAACTTTCCATCAACCCAGACCCCCAGGTCCTTTTCATCAGGGCTGCTCTCAACCATTCACCACCCCTCCTGGAGTTGTACTTGGGATTGTGCCTACCCGGGTGCAGGACCTTACACTTGGCCTTGCTGAATTTCATGAGGTTGGCCTGGGGCCACCTCTGCAGCCTGCCCAGGTCCCTCTGGATGGCATCCCTGCCCTCTAGCAAGTCAGCTGTGCCACACAGCTTGGGGCCATCTGCAAACTTGCTGAGGGTGCACTGATTCCTCTGTCCATGTTACTGATGAATATCTCTCATGTAATTGTGGATGAAGTGCAAGCTGACCTTGTATTGCTTCAGGCAAGTAACTCCAGCCTTGTCTGTGTTGATGTGAATGGATAGTTCTCTGGTTATCTTGGAGTCCAAACTTTTCTGGCTTTTTGGGTATCATCTAGACAACTTCTGTGGCTCTTTTGTCATTATCTCTGTCCCTTTAGTGTCTGATTTGCATCCTTTTGTATGCAAGCTAATGTTGAGATAAAGCTGTTACGGCTTATTAGCATTCGTTCCCTTGGGACAAGTTCTTTTATATCCATATTAAATTCTAGCTACTGTTCTTCTTCATGTAGTTGTCACCTGATAGGAGTCCTCTTTCACTGACTATTTTTCCTGTTCTCAAGACTGCCCTATCTCTACTTCCTCCAAAACAATTTCTAGTATCACTGCAACTTCTAAGGTCTTACTCTCCAAGCTGATTTTTGTTGTGTAAAGGAGACAGGACAGTACTTAGTCACACATCACAGTGTTGCATCAGTCATGTCAACTTTGAATCTTTCAATACTTTGGAGGATTAACTTCAGTTGAAAACAGTCTTTTGCTTGTTCTTGCAATTCCCAGCTTTTCCTTCTGACATCCTCCTATTGCTAGTAAGAGGATCTTGTAAGGCAGTTACATAGTGACTTTGTTTAGAGTCGTAGAATCAGTTAGGGCTGGAAAGGACTACAAGGATCACCTAGCACCAACCTCCCTGCTATGGGACACCTCACACTAGATCAGGCTGTCTAGAACCTCATCCAGCCTGGCCTCAACCACCTCCCTGGGCAACTTGTTCCAGGGATGCCTCTACCACCCTCATTGGAAAGAACTTCTTCCTAACCCCCAGTCTGAATCTATGCATTTCTAGCTTTGTTCTGTTCTCTCTAGTTCTATTACTACTTGACAGCCTAAAAAGTCCCACCCCAGCTTTCTTGTAGAACCCCTTAAGATACTGGAAGGCCACTATGAGGTCTCCGCAGAGCCTTCTCCTTTCCAGACTGAACATCCCCAACTCTTTCAGTCTGTCCTCATAGCAGAGGTGCTCCAGCCCTTTGAGTATGCTCATGGCCCTTCTCTGGACACCTTCCAGCACACCCATATCCCTCTTGTAATAGGGGCTCCAGAACTCTATTTATAGGTCAGTCTGCACAACATGCTTTAAGCATGTGTAGACCTGGTGGCTCAGTGTTTACCTTGTGTACATTTAAGCAAGTGGCAATCTTACCTGTGGATTGCAAAGATCTTCAGCTGCAGTATAACAAATACTTTACTAAAACATTTTATTGCTATAAACCACTATGATGTGTGAACTTGGAGAAATTAATCTAAAGGGTAGAAGTAAGGAGTCATGATCTGTAATTTGATTACCCTTTAATTTCAGACTTTCATGTCTTAATTTCTTGGGTTTTTACTCTTTAGATAAACACATGAAGGACCTGTTATCCAAACTTCTAGACTCTGGCTACTTTGAAAGTATTCCGACTCCTCGTACCACTGTGCCAGTAAAAGAATTGGAAGAAGCAACGAATAGAAAATCTGAGAGAACAAGACAGATGTCAAAAGGAGAGTCTGTCAAAGAACCAGGTGGAATATTACAGGGTTCAATTTCTATATCATAATGTTAGGAGAAATTTGAACTGAACATTGACTTTGCATAGCCTGGTGCTAAATGTAATCCTGTGCTGTGGCTTAATTGTGATCAGTAACTGTAAAACGAACCTGTGAGGCTTGCAGCTGTATTCTGGCTGATATATTGTAGAAACAAATCCTAATTCAGAATGATAGGATGTTTTTGCTTTGAGCAAGATTTGGGGATTGTCTGGTGTTAGAAATGTTAGGTGTTGCCATCACCAGCTTACGGATGCCACAAAATGTTTCTTGTTTGGCTTCTACACTGCAAATGTAAAATCAAATCAGGAAATAAAAGCTTACCTAAATACAGCATGTTGAACAAGAAGCCGAGCTTTCAGGATATCAAGTCTAGCAATTGGTACTACCATTTAAATAGAATTAAAGACTTGTTGCTGTTTGGTCTGTCTTTGCATCTGATCAGTTGAAACAAATTAACATCCTTTCTCTAGAATCCATTATGGACCTTATGAAGTCTGAAATACAGCCACAGGAGGTAAGATACTCCCCTGCTAATTGCTTTCCCTTAGTATTGTGGTTTATCAGCAACATAATTGCACTTCTGCAGCCCTGTTTTCAACTTGAAAAGGGAGTCTGAGCAGCAGTTTAGGTGTTGCATTATGGAAGAAACATTAAAGATTTGGTCGCATTTATATTTCTAGCCCCAAATTTATGGCTTCTGTGGAGTATTGTGGGAGAAGCTGGGCAGGATTACATGAAGTAGTGTAATACTTTAATGCTCTATTACTTCCCTGAATAAACAAAAGCTTGTAGAGCACATGGGTCTCTTGTGTCCTTTGGGGTAGAGGAAAGAGACATCTACTAAAGCTGTCTCTGAAAGATAAGCTTATTGGTGAGGTTGAGAATGATGTAGATTTTGCTGAGTTCTCAGAAGTAGGGACGCCAAGATAGACTTGCGCACAGGAGCGTGTAGACCCATTTCAACAGCTTTTTGGAATCCTGAGTGAAGCACTCAAGCTTCAGCTGGCAATATCTTAATCTGTCTTGGTTCAAAAGATAGAGGGGTGTCCTTTTGTTCCTGGAACACCAAATCCTTATTTCCCAGGTATCCCACTAGGTGTACTCTAGAAAGTTTTTGTAATCTACTGGTAACTGCCTGACTCGAAAGCTTTTTTTGGTGACTTGTCAGGAAAAGTCTTAGCCAGTAAGCTTTGTACGTAATTCACTGCATATATTTACATTCAGTTCATGATGAAGTGGTAGCT
The DNA here is from genome assembly GCA_013399775.1 of Semnornis frantzii. Lineage (NCBI taxonomy): Eukaryota > Metazoa > Chordata > Aves > Piciformes > Ramphastidae > Semnornis > Semnornis frantzii. The sequence goes on along the minus strand of VWYK01079149.1, from coordinate 32,172 downwards.
CAGGAAAACTTCAGGACCTCTTCACTGAACTCTCAACTTACTGTGACAGCAAAACAGCCTGGAGTTTCAGAAGTCCAGTGGTACTAAATCTAAAAATCCAACATTCAGTATTTAAACTCCATTAAGAACGAGGGTTGTACTTGATTACTGGGTCACAAAATGTAGGGAAGGTGGTGCTGATGGTCTTAGATTGTCTCCTAATAGCACCACAGCATTTCAGATGCTTAGGAGGAGAGCTACCATCGTAAAAATCACAGTTCAACATGATATTGTCACTACCTAGGAACACCAGTTAGCATTGAGGATAAGGGTAATAGTCTCAACTCAGGTGTGTTTCACTTGTGCTGTTCAGGACAGTTTTCATGGTTCTGTGGCATGCAGAAGTAGTCTGCAGTGTTGTAGGATAAAGCCATAGCTGTCCACAGAGTCTTCGTGGCTAGTGCCAAAGCTGTCTTGGCTCTGCATTTAGTCATAGGTGACCTGACTTAACTGTCCTGAACTGTAGTTGCAAAATGTTTTCTTGGGAGCCATTAAGTTTCTCTGGTCTATATAGTTTCTCAACAGGCGTTATTTGCCTGAAGCAGAATACTCTATCAAGAAGAAGCCAGAAGAGTCCAAATCTTGGGAAGCTGAGTGTGCTAGGAAGCAAGAATCTCCAAAGTCCTGGGAAATGCTTGTTGATATTGAAGAGCAGAAGCAGAAACAAGAAACCTTAAAGCCTTGGGAAGCTCGTGTTAGACAGCAAGAACCAAAAAGACCAGATTCTCCAAAGCCTTGGGAAGGTTGTGTTAAAGAGGAGGAACAGAAACGTGAGTCTGCAAAGTCATGGGAGACTCGTGTTCAGGAGGAAGAACAGAAGCAAGAAGGTCCGAAGGCCTGGGGAGCACGTGTCCGAGAGGAGCGGGAGTCCCCCAGACCTTGGGTAGCAAAGGTTAGGGAAGAGCAGGACCAGAAGAAGCAGGAACCATCTAAGCCATGGGTAGCAAAGGCTAGGGAAGAGCAGGAGCAGAAAAAGCAGGAGACCCCAAAACCTTGGGTAACAAAAGTTAAGGAAGAACCAGAACAAAAGCAGGAACCTCCAAAACCTTGGGTAACCCAAACTAGGGAGCAGCCAGAACAAAAGAAGCCAGAGCCTGTGAAATCATGGGAAATGTCTGTTAGGGAAGAACCAGAGCAAAAGAAGCAGGAGCCTGTGAAGCCTTGGGCTGCACATGTTAGGGAGGAACCAGATCAAAAGAAGCAGGAGACTCGAGAGGCTTGGGAAAAAGCTGACAGGCAGCAGCAAATGCCATCACAGCAGTTACAGAACCCTCCAAAGCCTTGGGGAGCTGCAAGTGTTGGGCCGAAGGAGCAGATGGGCCCAAAGAAGTTTGATATGGAACCCAAAGAAGTGAGTTGGCATATGTAGTATTACCTGTCATAAGCTTTTGGTACTAGTGTACTGGACTAAAGCTACCTATTAGCAGAGGCTTTATAAGGTGCTTTTTTTTAGGCCTGTATTTAGACTCCTATCTCATTCTTTCATGGGGGGGAATAATTCTGGCAGTTAAAGTCTGAGCAGCAAGACAGTCTGGTTTGCTTTTTATATCAGAGTATTTGCCATGTTTGAGGCTTGAATATCTGCTTTATGCATAAGACAGAAGAATTAACTTAGTTCATCCCTAGCTATTGGCTCTGTCCACTGTTACCAGTACAAAGCAGGTATGACTCATCCGGGGATCAAATACTTTGTCAAGTGGCTGCATGCAAATAGCACTTCAGTAATTTTTTTAGGCTTTTGATTAAAATAGCTGCTGATTCAAGAGATATCTAACATCTAGATCAAGCAATACCAACTGTACAGGGGCTTAAATATGTCTTTCCAGATGAATGCATAAACCATACTGCTGCCTGGAGAGCCTAACAATGGCACAGTTGGTTATAGAAATGTAAAATGAAAGCTATCACAGGGCTTACAGCTGGGCAGACTGGAAGCCTAGTTACATTGCCTTCTTTCTTACTCACCTATTGGTGCTCAGGTAGCAGGTGTTCTGGTAGCTGTAAAAAACAGATAACTGAACTTTGTCTGCCATCTTACGTCATTAAGAGCACTGTTTATAGTTAGACCTCAGTAAGAAAGTATGGGGAATTAAGCAATTCTCTTGCCCATAATATTGGCAACACTGCTATCTTGTTTCTGCACGGAAGCAGAAATCAATTCATTCTGTATCACTTTTAGCAACTAATTAAGCTTAAATCTTGTCAGTAAACTTGGCATAACTGAAAAATGGCTCTTCTTGTTCCTAGAAGCGGGAGCGCAAGCAGAAGGTTGAAAATGAAATTAAAAGAGTAGGTAACATGCAGCACTGGGTAACAAAATGGGGTTAAGGTGTTTTGGCTTGATTCACCTGCACTCCAGCTGAGTAGAATCTCATGCCCACTGGTGGTGGTGGTACAAGTACAAAACCTGGTTTCCTCACTATAACTGAGCACAAGTAGGTGTTGTGCACCCAACTATGCATAGTCCTGCTGTAACTGAAACTAAGTATTGGAATAGTCTCAAATGCTTTAAGATGGCTTGGAATTTATGCTGTCAGATGACCTGAAAACTTAAATGCAAGATGCTTTCTGATGAGATGTGGCCTTTATTTTTATGTAGGATAGACAGATGGATGGCTTATGAGATGGACAGATCTTTGATGCAGTAAGGAAAAAGGAGAGTCTCTAGGCAGTTGAAATATCATGTGTACACTGTCTAGGAATCTTCATAGTCTTGTGCAGGTGTTCATGTCAGCAAAACGTTGGAATGTGAGGCTGGTTAAGATGAATTGCTGAATTAAGTAAACAAAGCATATTTCTGAAGTTTTCAAACTTTGCTTTATATAGATCATAGTGAAACACCAGCTGGCTTTAGCTTAGCAGTTATTGACAGATCTTAATACCCAAAGCATATTGTATGGGTAGAAAATGCTGTACTGTTGACCTAGTTTCCATAGCCACACTTTTCTAAACACGAAGGTATGTTTGACTTGTAAGGTGCATATAAAAACAATGGAAATCATATTAATTTTTGGGTAACAAAATTTTCTTGCCTTGGTTTATATAAAGAAAGGAAATGCAGCACTACAACTGGATCCATTTTACTCCTGAAAGGAATCTATAAATGACACTGTGTGAAGATTTAGGCATGGTATATGAAAGGCCTATGTCATTGCTGCTACTTTCTGGAGCTGAAGTTAACCTTTTTTTACTGATTGTTGGAGCTAAGATCGTTTAAGATCTCACAACCTAAGACCTTATTAAAAGCACAGAATCATAGAATGGTAAGGTTGGAAAGGACCTCAAGGATCATTCAGTTCCAACCCCCTGCCAGAGACAGGGACACCTTCCACTAGTACAGGTCACTCAAGGCCTCATCCAACCTGGCTTTGAACACCTCTAGGGAGGCAGCATCCACAACCTCCCTGGGCAACCTGTGCCAGTGTCTCGCCATCCTCACTGGAAAGAACTTAGTCCTAAAATATGCTTACTTGACTTAATGCACTGTAAAATGCCATACCTAAGAAGATGAGTGTGGGTTAATATGCAGGCCTGTTAAACCATTATCCTAATTAAACATTTGTGCAAATTTGATTAGACAATATGAAAGCAAGTTTGGCTTGTGCTGTCATCCAGTGCCATTTAACTCATACTGTGAATACTGCTCTGAGTAGAAAGCAAATGTTAACTGCATATCTGCATGGCATGGCTGGTGGTAACTGCTGTGATTACTGCATAGATATCACCATTCCAGCTCATTTTAGTACTCCATAGTTAAACCTAAAGGGAAAAATCACAAAATGGATTTTTACTAGTATGAGACAATTGAAATTGTTAGTAGTGCTAGGTACAAGTAGGCATGTAGTCTCTAATACATAGAAATGAAGCTTCAACAGGAATACCTACTGTACTGGCATTCTACTAAAATGCCCAAATGGTCACTGTGTCTCTACATTTGTTTACTTGGAGTGGTTGTAAAATTCTAGGTATTTCAACACCATTTTTAGTCAGTTTGTTGGACATATATCAAAACATTTTGTTTCGAAGCTAGTTTTCAGAAACATTGCTATAACAAATTAGATGTTGAACTCATCAATGCTGTGTAAAGCTCTAACCTGGATGTTATGTGAACCACTAATGTTGCATGCTGTCTGCAAGTGTAAGTTTGAGCTGGACTAACAGGCCACTAAACTCACTCTGTGATCAGCTTGTAATGGCTTACAGAAACAGTATCAAATTTAGGGTAGGAAACTTGACTAAATTCATCTCAAGTGGGTACCTGCTGTTTTTCAAGGCATCTTTTTTTTTTTTTTTAAGTCATGAAATCTGAAATTATTTTAACTTCCTGATAATACTTGTGCATGCTTTGTATTTAAATACTCAAGTTCTGAACACCTAAGTACCAGTAAAACCTCACTGATTTGCTAACTTCACTATACCTGCTTTTGGCTGGTGTGTTTTAATGAATGCAGAAACTAGGAAGTTAAGTTGTACAGAATGGAAACCATTTCAATCTTGGCTTAAAGCTCTAATGTCATATGGAATTCTTTATGCTTGTCCTGCAAGTGAAAAATGCAACCAGTGTAGTCCAGTGAGCATGAGCTGGGGAAGGAGATGAGGATGCCAAAAATGTTAAAATCACAGAGAAGATTGTATTATCTTTGCAACCACAAGTGAAACAATCTGGTCTCTTCTGCTTCCGCGCTCTTGATGCTCTTCACTTGTTTAATATATGGATTTAACTGCTGTAGCTAGTGGACCACTGCCAGACTTGACCTGATTAGGTGGCTTAGGTAGCAGAAACTTTTCACCTTTATCTGCAAACGTGTCTAAAGTATAGTGAGGAGGTAGAACGTAATTGAAATATTTGGCTCATAATGGATTTACCATGACAAAGTGTTTTAAGTGTGCTTGCAAGTGAGGGGGTAATAAAATGGACAGGAATATTCAGATTCCTAGCAACTTATAACTTGCGAGATTTAATGCTATTCAGCTATCTTTTGTCCTGCACTTAGATCTCTAGTAGCTTTACTTCCTGATTACTGGAAAGCATACAGCAGTATAAAGTTGCATAGGCAATAGTTGAAGATAGTATTTGTGCATCAAATTCTAATTGAGTAGTGCAAGGATGCACTGTTTCAGATCTAGAACAAAACTAAACTTCTCAGAGCTCAATAAGCAGTTACCTTGGGAGCCATGCAGGTTACAGAAATAGTCTTCTAGAGTTAATGAGCTGTACATACATGGATTCAGGTTTTCATGAAGCTCAAGGAAGCCTGAAAGCCACTTCCCTGTGCACCACTGGATTTCTACAAATGCTAGTGATTAGTTTTAGGTGATGGTTGAAGGCATGTGTAATTTTTTAATGTAGTGTGAAAATGTCATCACATAACCTTCTGCTGTGTAGTCTTCTAAACTACACACAAGTACTTCACTATACTGCTGTACAGTAAATTTTAGTGACCTGCTACTAGGAAGACAAATCTTTGTTCTGTAGGGAAGTAAAGGCTTTCACATGTCTTCTCAGCACCTGGGCCAGTTGAAATAATGCAACTACTGAATACCTAAGACTTGCTTCCCTGTAACTGCATAGAAAAACATGAGACCCACAAAACTTTAGAGAATCACAGAAAGTTGTATTAAAATATTTAAAACAAGCCTACTTTTTCCCCAGGGTGCTTTCACAATATGTTAGTCTACATAGAAAGTCTAATATTGAAGTGACAATCAGTTGCAATGAACTGTGGTGAGATCTGAATCAAGGAGCTAAAAAGATAGACTCTTACTTGGGAGCACAGGTGTATTTTTCATGCTGAAGTTGGAAAAGCTCAATGTAATACTTAGTGCACTATCTCCTGGAGAATCTGGCTCACTAGTTGAAGCACTTCAATCTGACTAATTTGCTGGCAATGTGCAGCTCTTAGATGCAGTTTCTCCATATCTGGAAATGCCGTCCTAACAAAAAAAAAAATCTGTAGTTATTGGTGTGTGTTCTGCTGTGGTAGAAAGTATGTTTTCAACTTGGAGTGATGCAGCTTTACTGAAGTTTGCTCTGGCTTTAAATATGTGGAGATTTTGAGGGATGTGCTTAGGTTTGCATTAAATGCAGTCAATTTATGATCTTCAGTATGCCTTGAATGTAAGAAATGGAGTGAAGTGAATTCTTTCTTTGCCTTAAGTTGTGATAATAGTAGGCTGATAGGATTGTTTGCAAAGTAAAAGCTTGATTCAGGAAATAGCAATAATGGTACAGAATTCCTTGGCTTGTGGTACCTGACACCTACATGTTGCTCTTATTGAATATACTTTCAGACTTTGTCTTNGAATCCATTCTGGATTTTGATAAAGCTTCACCAAGTGCCATTGGTTCATCCCAGCCACCTTCTGTTACTCCAGCAAGTAGTTCTGTAGGTAGGTAATATTGTAAGGGTGGACTGTATCTAAGATTTTGTGAATACTAACAGGGTTTGCTTGGACTGTAGATCACTAGATCTGGTCAAGACAGCTTGTCTAATGAAGAATACCATTTCAGGTAAAGGTTTCTTGTTTGCTGGAGGTGGTTTAAATTGGTCTGTCTACCTGGAAATAGAAGGCTTGTATTTCACTAGCTGGCACATGCATCTGAACCCAGCTGCAGAATGGACATGCTGTATCTGTAACAAACTTGTCTCTAGGTGGATATAGAGACACAAACTGTGAATAA
>VWYK01079149.1:2004-16777 GCA_013399775.1 Semnornis frantzii | reverse complement strand
TTGCTTTTCACAGCCTATCATCTAATTCTTTTCATTAAAATATTCCAGTTAGCATCAAACCAGCACAAGGACACAGCCTTAAGCTGCATCAGGGCAGGTTTAGACTGGATGTTAGGAAGTGCTTCATGGAAAGAGTGGTTGGCATTGGAATGGGCTGCCCTAGGCTGTGGTGGAGTCACCATCCTTGGAGGTGTTGAAGAGGAGGCTGGATGAGGCCCTTTGTGCTATGGTTTATTTAACTAGGTGTTAGGTAGTAGGTTGGACTCTATCTTGAGGGTCTTTTCCAACCTGATTAATTCTGTGATTCTGTTTCGTTGATCAAACATGGTAGCTATGTTCAGTCAGGCTATGTTCCTTGAGTAGCAGCCACAAACAGAAGTAAGTTCTGTAAATTAACTTAGAAAAGGATGGGTTAAAGTACAATATTCTTGATTATAAGAAACATTTGTTCTGGGATTGATTCTAGGCATCCAGATGCTATCCATGACATAGCAGTGTAGTAGTATTAGGCAGACTTTGGCTTGTAGTGTTAAGCACTTGTCTGTATTTTGTAGGTATTTAAAGTGAATGCACCACTGCCTCCACGTAAAGACCAGGAAACTAAAGAGAATTCTTCATATTCAGCAGGATATAACCAGAGTTTCTCTACAGCAAGTACACAGACTCCTCCTCAGTGCCAGTTGCAATCATCTCATGTTGCAGAACAAACCTCCATTTCACAGGAATCTCTATCTTCAGGTGAGAACTGTACTTGCATCTGTATTTCAAACAGTCTTTAAAGATCTTTGGCCTATAATAGATCTTACAACACATGTTAAAGAATTAAAGAACTAAGTGAAATTCTTACATTGTTATGTAGCACCTGTAAACATTAGGGCTACATCAACTCTAATCTTATTGATAGTAGCATATGTAAGCTTAGCCTTTCATCCTGCTAACAGCTTTGAAGTTGCTTCAAACTAGTTTCTATACTGCTTGCATGGACACTGCCATATGCCTGAATTTCCCCAGTTGTTGGGAAATTAAAATGTGTGACACTTGTTAGTCAAACAATTGGTTGCTTGGAAGTCAAGCAATGATTAAATGTTTTGGAATCATGACTTAGGTCTCTGGTAATAAACAGTAATGCTGTCTAGTACTGGGAGTTGCTGGATGCTAAATAAAGTATTCCTAAGTCTGACATGAGGTCTACTAAATTTCCTCTGAGTGGGGTTTTCAGCTGCCTTATAAGCATAAAACTGACCTGATTGACATTCAGATTTTGTGCTAGATGAGGTGATATACTTGATACTAAATGTGAAAAGAACTAGACCTCAAACAGGTCTGAAATAGGTTCCAGGATGAAAGCAAGCTAATGGCTAGGGATCTTGATTTATAAGACTGTCTAATCAAAGTACTCTAAACTATTTTTTCTGCCAGAGGAATCTTCATTGCAATCATGCTAGAAATAAACTGATCATGTGCAGTCAGTAAAACACAGAAAATTTGAGCTCTACAAAAACCAATACTTTCCTGACTGCTATACTTGTATGTTTGAATGTTCCTTGTTACTGAGACAAATGTTGGTCAGCCTTGTATATAGTTTCTTGATGTAATGTCATGACACTTTGATCATGTGCAGTGGCTGTGCTCAGACTTCAGAAAGGGGGCTTAGGCTATCACTTCAGAGCTTTTTTGGATTTACGTAAAGTATGGATCTATGGGAAGCACATTTATGGCTGCATGGTCAGTATTTAAAGCTAACTACTCAACCACCCTGCCAGTGAAAAGCATTCTTCAATACTTGTTGATTGAGGTTGAGCTGTCTAATAACATGTGCTAGGGATGTTTGAAGAGACTGAACCCGAATATCTAACTTTCCACAGCCGCCTTACTGCCGCTTAGGTAACCAAGGTGACCTAGTGTCAGAACACTGAGGTCTTGCTAGTAGAACAGTGTTGGTTCTAAGTGAAAACTCTTAAATCAGGTGTTACTTGTTTTTTATTTTAGCTTAGTTATTTTTCTTGTTGCTGCTAGCAAGCTGTGACCTGTGCAGCTGAATCTTGCTGAATGCATTAGAGGCTTAAGCCAGGCTGTGGGCGTATCTACACCATACTTTAACAAGCACTACAGAGTGCAGAACAAAGGGGAGGATCCCCACTTAAATAATCAAGGGGCAGAACAGGGTATGCAGAGCAGCTTGATCAGTCTCTGAAACTCATAGTGCTGCCCTTGCTTCTAGGTGTGGTAACCACTAAGCTACAAAAGCTTTGAATTCATCTGTGCCTTCTGTTTTTAAGCAGTGAATTGTCAACTGGATGGAGCTGTTCCTGTAAGCAATGGTAGCCTTGCCTTTTATCCAGCACAGACTAATGTTATTCCTAGACCACCTCAGCCTTACCTTAACAGTCGTGGGTCTGTTAGAGGATCTGCTAGAGGTGGAAGGTCCCTGGGTAATTCATATCGTTCCCCTGGTGGGTACAAAGGTATGTCTGTATTTACTACCACCTTGAAAAAAAACTAATGTAGTAGCACTGGAACATGATTTAAGGCAGTATGATACTAAGTTTAATTTTTATATGTGAAACTCCTTGAGACTTTAAGAGCAATGTGTAGTGAATGGTATCTTCTGCTGTACAGTTTAAACAAATTGATTCTGACTTGTATTGGTAGTCCCTGGGTGTCAGGTGAACTAATAGAGCAATTCTGTAGCCTTGTGAAGTACACAGATCAAAACTTACAGGTTACTCAATTACATAATTATGTAGACTTTTCTGCTTGCTATTTCGTTTACTGTTCTGAACTTTCTACCCTCTTTATTTTTCCTGTTGGCATCTCTCTTGCTAATGTTCTAGACCAGTATTTTCTCTTCAGATGTCACTAGCTGTATTTGCCCCAAACAAGATTCTCTTTGCTTAGCACAGCTGGCTTTAATATTGCCAGGGATGGGGTAGAGATTCCTGGTAGCAGAGAGCCCTTCTGGGTTAATGAACTGAAGAGTTTGAAGGGGATGATTTCTTTTCTCAACAAATCAGTGGCTGTTCTGCTGCTAGCTGAAGTGCTACAGGAAGTTTCATCTGACTTTTAAGCAGATACTAACTTAGGCTTGTTGGTAGCTCTGACCTATCCCGTTTGGAAGTGGATGGGCACTTAAACAAGATTTTATTTGGACTGAGACTGCTCAGTATCCTGTAGGAACACATATCAGACAAGGAGTTGTATAGCTCTAACTTAGAGTTACAGAGTTTGCTACTGTCTGGTACTAAATTGCTTGTAGGTCTCGTTTGTTAGCTAGTGTAATAGCTAAAAATACTAAATATTATAGCAGCACCTATACTTATAGAAGTAATAGCTAAGCATCTCTATCTAATAAAAGTGCTTCTTGATTGTTAAAATCTCCCTGTGGATCTAGCTCACCTGTTCTGAGAAGTCCCATGAGTATCCAACAGGCAATTGTTAAGGTTTAATGTTAATACTTTAAAATGGAGTTTTGATTTTGTAGGTAGTTCTGAGTAACTACTGAAAGGGATTCTCTGTAGCAGCACTGAGACTCTGCTCCAGATTTGGAATTCAGGAATAGTTGTTTAATTGTGTAACTTAATATACAATTGCCAAAAGGCAGCTGCAGTTGTAATCTGGACTTCTAATGTAAGCCAATTACATTGAAGAATCAACTTTACTTGAACAGGTTTTGATGCTTACAGAGGCTCACCTTCAATAACTAATGGCAACTATGGCCAACTGCAGTTCCCTGGTAGAGATTATGCTGGAATGCCATATTCTCAGAGGGTAAGTACTGACTCTTTCAAATAGCCTTTTGAGCACTGTATGGAAACTTAAGTCTCCTAATACTGTAGCTCTTCATTATCTTAACAAGTGAACCATTCCTTACAAGCCAGACCTAAGTTTTGTTTTCTAGACAAAAGCCTTTTTTGGAACAGTGGACAGCTGTTGAAATCAGCTCAGATACCAACTTCTACAGAAATGTTATGTTAGTCTGAAGGGGATCTCTGAAATACAAACATATGGCAAATAAGATGCAATATAATGAATCTATTTTACTGTGAATTTTGTTCTTAATCAGTGCCTCTGTAGTATAAAACCAATCTTAAATGGACTTGCTGAGAATGTGCTCAGGGGAAAAAAAAATCACAAAAGAAAAACCTAAAACAACCTTACAAAACAATGTGTAAGAAAGGAAAGATTCCTTGTGACAGGAGGGGTCTTGACCTTGGAAATTAATTACTCTTCTGTAGGGCACTCATGGACTTCTAACAGATGGGAGATTTAAGGTATTGTTTAACTGAGTGTATAGGTCAGAAGCTAACTTGATAGAACTGGCCCTAATTTCATACAAGCTATTGCAGAAGTAGATTTTCCATAGAGCTGTTTACTTGCATCATAATTCTGAACTCCATCACTGTTCTATTCTTGAGTTGTGCAAATGGAAACCACTATCTGTTAGCTGGACCTGTTTTCAGGTTGCTTATAGCTATTTTTCTAATACTTCTGTTCTCTTTTAGGATGTTAATTACCAGCAATGCTATAAACGAGGAGGGATAAGTAGTGGTCCTCGAGCAAACTCCCGAGGTATGGCTAACATCAGATTCCCAGTTGTGCATGTGTGCTTGAGCATAGCAGATGGACTGCTGCTGTGAATAGTGAGGAAAAACTGTATTGTCACTCGTCAAACACATCAAGTCTGGTATAAATTAACATAGATGGAAGCTTAAGTACAGTTGTGGGCATCACATAGCAGACTTAATTTCACTCTTAACTGTGCCCGAACTGTGTGAAGACAAAGGTACCTTACTGGCTTTTTGCAAAAACTTAGTAGGAAGCACACACAGGATGGATCCGATGTTGCATTTGGCTTTTCCCCTTAGTTGCATGATCTTCTCTGAACCCAGATAAGCTATCAGGCCCCAAAAACTGCCTGGTGAGAGGTGGAGTGGAGAGGTTCAAAAAGTGTAGACATGGTACTTTCTTCAGGACATAGTTTAATGGCTGTAGTGGTGTTAGGTAAATGGTTGGACTTGATCTTAGAGGTCTTTTCCAACAGAAATGATTCTATGTAGATGGCTACTTTGAAAAACCAAGTAGGGCATGGCGTACTGTGGAAACTGTTTTAAGGTAAAAATAATCTCTCAGTGTTCAGAAGAGAACTGAAAGAAAATAGGAGATTGTGGTGAAGTCAGTTGAGAGAAGTACTCATTAGGATTAAGATATTGTAGCAAGTCTACTTAGTTTTAATGGATATCTTAGGGTGTTCTTTTCCAGTGGAAGTAACAACAGTTTCCAACTTCAGCATGATTGCTTTAAATTTCTCAGATCTACTAATGCTTTAATACTGGACTGTTTTAACTTGCAGATTTGAAAAGAGGTTAATCTTGGCTAGCAGGGTGCTGAAAGCTTAAAAGCACTTCTAGTTTTTTTAGACTTAGAATATTCTAGCATTTAAGGTTGCTATGACCTACTGTTATTATGGAACTGTAGCCTTAGTATCAATGTAATTTGAAGTGTAAATTGAGATCCTGTAGGTGACTAAATGACTACTTGACTCTTTGCCTGTCTTCAGAAATTGTGTTCTCTCAGAAGCTAACGTGCACTTTTATGCTGATAGGGCAAATACTAAAGCTACAACTGTTGCAAGCTACTGCCTTTTGCCTACTTGGAAGCATATTTGTAGTTCAGTTATGGCCCAGCTTTCTGAATGCAGGTGTGATAAATATAAAGCAGTTTGAAAGCTCAGTTCTCACTGAGGTCCTTTAACAACTTAATGGAGCATAAGGACTGATCTGTTGTGAAGCTCATAAACTTGTTTTAGATGCAGGTGTAAGGACATCCTTTTGTTGTTTATCATTGCTCATGATTTTTTGACAGCAGGGTGGAGTGATTCCTCTCAAGTGAGCAGTCCAGAACGAGACAATGAAACCTTTAACAGTGGAGACTCTGGGCAGGGAGACTCCCGCAGCATTACCCCTGTTGATATGCCAGTGACGAGCCAAGCTGCCACCATACTACCAGTGCACGTCTACCCCCTGCCACAGCAGATGAGAGTTGCCTTTTCTGCTGCTAGAACATCTAACTTGGCCCCTGGAACCCTAGACCAGCCAATTGTGTTTGATCTGTTGCTGAACAACCTTGGAGAAACTTTTGATATCCAGCTCGGAAGATTCAACTGTCCAGTAAATGGTACTTACGTCTTCATCTTCCACATGCTGAAACTGGCTGTGAATGTTCCCCTGTATGTGAATCTCATGAAGAATGAAGAGGTCCTGGTGTCAGCATATGCCAATGATGGGGCTCCTGATCATGAAACAGCCAGTAATCATGCAGTCCTGCAGCTGTTCCAGGGAGACCAGATCTGGCTGCGCCTGCATCGGGGAGCCATTTATGGAAGTAGCTGGAAATACTCCACCTTTTCAGGATACCTCCTTTATCAGGACTAAAACCCAGTGCGTTGTTTACAAAAGAGCTGCTCCAAACACCTTGGTGGAGGGGGGTGGGACTTAGCTTTGCACTTACTACTGACTTTATAGAAGATATGTGGTTCCATTATTGGGGGAAATGATGGTCCTGTTGTGCAAAGTGAAATCATGGAGTTGGGGTACTGAATCAGCACTAATCTGGCACTTTATCAGTTGTGATGTAGCCTTGCTAGTAAAGCTGTGAATGTATATTGTTTGCACTTACCCTAAACTGTATTAATGTCCAGCTTACTACACTATTGATTGCCTCAAGTATGGGCTATTCACAATGCCTTGTTGTGCCTCAATAAAACAAGTTAATATGCATTTTAGTATTAATCTTGCCAGTGTTTTTTGTTTCTAAAATATCCAACTGAACTTGTTCCTGATGTAGGGTTTGCATGCTTATCACACAGGACTGGTCTTCAAGTTTCAATAGTGCAGGGTAAACTAAACAAGGAATCCCATTTGCACTGTATAATTGTTGATGCCTTTCTCAAGAGTGGTCCTTCGACCAAAATGAGTACAGCATTGCTATGTACCTGTGAGACACTGGCACAGGTTCCCCAGGGAGGTTGTGGCTGCTGCCTCCCTGGAGGTGTTCAAGGCCAGGTTGGATGAGGCCTTGAGTGACCTGTACTAGTGGGAGATGTCCCTGCTTATGGCAAGGGGTTGGAACTGGATGATCTTTGAGGTCCCTTCCAACCTTACCATTCTATGATTCATTAGGTCTTAAATGCATACCATGTCAAAACTTAGTTTTATCACATCACTCATCCTTCAGTACTGATGTAGCTAAAACTATTAAAATAGTCACTGAAGTGGCTCACACTTACTCAGCAACATTCTTAAGTTAAAACTGACACTTGTGAAGCACAGTCATAGCTTTCCTCCCCTATAAGGCTCAAATTAAATTGTATCTCTTCCTTTCAAAGAGCTGCTGAAGGAACCTCCTATTTGTAGCTGAAACCTGCTGCTTGCATTGTAAATGCAAATAAAAATGCAAGGAAGCATTTATGACGTTGCTACAGCTAAGAGGTGATATGATGGCTCTTCAGTCATGTCTTGTGACTGAAAAGCCAGGATGCATCTCCTTGTCTAAGCTGCACCATGTTAAATACTATTAAAGCATTTCAGTGATCAAAAGGGAAGTATGAACTAGTTCAGTGTGTGTGGAACTGGCTCTTTCTATTTTTAAGTGCTTCAGTACTTTTAAGAGGTTGGAAGGTAGCTAGTGCAGAAGCCTGACTGCTCTACCTAACCATGAACTAGAATGATCCAAGATAAAAGCTCTTCAACCTCTAGTTAAATAAGCAAAAACCTAAATGGAATAGGTATCCCAGATCTTACAAAGCTCTTTCTTGGTAACTCATCACACAACTTCCAACTCTAAACAGTTCCCCCTTGGTGCCATGCAGATACCAAAGTTAGTTGTCTGAATGACTTCATAAAGTTACTGGCATAAAGTTTTTCATTTTATTCTATGCTTAGATTTCTTCATTTGTATTTTAGAGGGTGGTTTAGTTCCTTTTGGCAAATTCTGAGATGGGAAGGTGAGGTAGGATAAATCTTTAGGCAACTTTGCTTTTACTGCTACTGATGAATGTCAAACCCCAACTATTGAATATGAAGCGTGTATACTAATCCTGGTTTTAGTGAATAGAGGCATATTTCTAGAACATTCTTGGTGCATAAATGGCAGTAGTCTAGCCTTTTTTGTTTTCCTAAGACTCTCCTTGTACAAAGTGTGGTGGATAGGATAAAGTCCTATAATGATTTTCAGCTTTCTTTAGCTTTGCAGCTGTGGACAAACAGACTTAATCTCTTTTTTTCTAACAGACCTGCAACTCTAGATTCTTTTTCCAGGTATGCAGAGCCCTGATCCAGCCACCCCTCTCCCAGGTTCTCTATATGTGGGCTAGAAACTAAATGATGTATTGTGCATATAGCAGAGTATCACATGTGTTGCAGACTGCCATGCACAAGCTTAATGTAGCATGCAGTTTATGCCCTTTGGCTTTATTATGCACTTGTATGATGGATTTCCTATGAATGAAGCTGCTTGAATTATTGTATTAGGTAATATCTCCATGATAATCAGGGCTAATGAAAACACCGAAGGAGCATCATTCTTCTAAATTTTTATTGCTGTCTTTGCTATGCAAATCAGATTCTACCTAATATCTCTAGTTATCTTGTGCAGCCTGCTGACGAGTCATTGCAAGAGTAAGAAGCTGACACTAGGTTTTGATTTGGAGTGAATGAATTTCCATGTGTCCTTCTGAGTTCTGTGAAATACCTCAAAGTGGGACAGTATACTGGTGATGGCTAGAACAGCTGATTTTCATTAGAGCAGCTGATATTATGCTGTCTTTTGGATTTGTGACCAAAACATACTTGCTCACACAGGGATGCTTTAGTTATTACTAAGCAGTGCTTAAATAGAGTCAGGGCTGCTTAAATAAAGGCCTTTTCTGTTTCTCAGTCCATCCTGCCAGCAAGTAGGCTGGGGATGCATAAGAAACTGGGAAAGAGACACAGCTTGGACTGCTGACTCCAATGGACCATAGTGATATGCCAGACCATATGATGGTATGCTTGGCAATATAAGCTGGAGGAAGAGAGGACAGTGAAATTACAGTATCTGACGTCCCAATGAACAGTTGTGTACTGCATGAAAGCCTTGATTCTCTGGAAACAATTAAACATCTGCCTGCTGATGGAATGTGGTAAATGGGGAGGGAGCAAGTCAGCAGCTATGTGGTATTGAGCTGCCTACTCATGAGGGTTATCTGTGACAAATACTAATGGACTTGTGGTGGTTTGTGGCTTTGTTTTTCTCCAGGTTATGGAAGTGAGAGGAAACCAGAATCGTTGTGGCTGATTTTCTGTAGCTAGGAAACATCCAGATTCTGCAGAGTTCAATGCTGTAAGAATGTCACTGTTGAACTATACCTTTTATGTACCTTTTCCTCCCTGACTGCTCTAAGTTAACCTACTGCTGCTCTGCCAAAGCAGTCACTGAGAGAGACAGCTTCAGAATTTTAAGTCTGATTAAAGTGTTGTATCTGGAAGCTTGGCATGCATTTACCTGCTGCAGTTCCTTGCTAGCATTTTATCAAATCTATGTGTGTCTTTTGAGAAAATTAAGTTTGAGAGTCTCGTGGAGGATATGAGAAGTCTGTACTTTAGTTAGAGGTGTACTTTACCCTAACCAGATTAAAATGAGTTAACTTTTGTTACACACTTCTTCCCAAGTCTCTGATCAACTTAATTTTGTCCTATCTCTCAACTATTAATGATTCTATCAAGAGTGAAAGAGCTTAGAAATTCTTATCTACTGGATGACCATTTTCAGGTGGTGGTGTACTTCCAAAAAAAAAAAAAAGTAAAGCACTAGTCTGCCTGTCTGGCAAGTACTAGTTCATACAGCTTGTGGAATATTTGGGTTTTAGATGAGTAAAGGGCTGTCACTGATATGGAATGAAGGCTTTCTGCTAAGTACAGATCCAACCAATCACTTTGTCATTAGTTAACTACAATGAAGTAAATTCAATATTGAAAGTAGTGGATTGATTAGCTTGTGGCACATCACAGAGGATAATTGTCTCATTTATCTTTTCCCTCTCTGTATCTTATTAGCTATGCCTTGCAACCAGCTAACTGTCCTAAGGCAGCTTGGTTGGCATGATAATGGAGCAGTTGCTTTTCACCAGCAGAAATTGTTAGATGTTAGCATTTGGGTAAAACCCTATCAGCATTTCAAAGCAAGTTATGCTGATGGTAACTCTGTTAGGAATATGGTCTGATTTTTGCTGAGGTCAAACAAGTTACTTTAAAAATTATTTCAGCAACTGAGTTTCAATATAGGATTGCTAGTTCTAAATATTTTGGAAAACTGTTGTTATAGAGCACTTGGAGTGTGATTTAGCTGGGGCAATTAATGAGGCAGGAATTATAAAATATGTAGTTGTTTTTAGAAGCCCTGCTCACAAATATGTACAAACCAGTTACATTTGGGTTCTAATTCAGTTGGGAAGATCTTCACAAGGATGCTTATGTACAATTCATTAATTCAAGAGAATCAGAAAATTGGAAAAGGTTTGGCACAAAATGGCTTTGTCTTGCTTACAAATAAAAGGCAGCCGGAAGCCCTAGGGAATGTCTGTGCTACTCAGGGGTGGAGTAATAATTTCAAGATAGTCCCTGGGTCCTTTGTGGCAGTGTTGGAACTGCTCAGCATCTTGATAGCAGTTGAGAGGCTTCTAGATCTTCCCAGGCTCTGGCAGTGTGCTGGGAAAGAGGCAGATGATCTTTGACCTGATAGTGGTTCCTCTTGGCAGAGGTTTGCAGAGGTGCAGGCAGATCTCTTGCAGATGTGCAGAGAGCACAATGCCAGTGGCACTTCTCACCATGGCGTGGGGCACTTAATGCCTTCTGCTGGTAAATTTGAGGCATTTAAGTTTCCAGGTAGTTCAAGCCCAAATCATCAGGGCTAAGCTGCTCTGAAGCACAAGGCAGAGCAGAACACGTTAGCCAAGCTGAGAGCAGTCAGGCAGAGCAAAATGTAGAGCAGAGCAGCACACATTGAGGCAGCTCTGTGAGGCAGAGGCAGCACAACTGCTTGCAACTTAGCTCCATTTATATTATTTGCCTGGGTGCAGTAACTCCTTTGGCCAGAGAGATTCACCAATCAAATGGCATTTGCAAAACTTGCCATATTAGGTGAAACCAGGGCTTGCTTACCCTTATTTGGGCAAGTACCTAAGCACCTGTGGGCACCTGTTTATCACTTTGGGAGGAGACACAATGGCCCAAGCCTTTGTTTTCCTTCTGCCCTTGCTTCCCCCATCAGCTGAAGGGTGGGGCAAGCCAGGACATCTAATAGGCCTATTGACCTTCCACAACAGAGCATTTCAGAGCTTTTAAAAGAAATATTTCAGCTTTACCTTATGTCCCTACTTCACTCTTTATTCTCAGCCTTTTTTTCTCTACTTGCATGCTGGTGCAACTTGGATTTAATGTCCTTGTCCTTTAGTTTTGTGCATCACTTGTGCCTTTCACAGTGGGTCTTTTATCACCAGCAGTGTAACATAGCTAACAAGACAATCTCAGAACTTTAGCTCAGAGTCTTTATTTGGCACAGTAACAAACGGAGTTTATTTTTAAAAAGAAACAATCATTGTAATTCAGTTGCAAATTCATTATTGTGAAGTAGATGAGACCCAAAATATTAACAGAATCTTTGCTAACAAAAGGCATACAAGTTCTTGCTTAGAAATAGTTACTTTCATCCTGAACTTTTTGAAGTTACACAAATATTTCAATGAATGTTTAAACTTACTTTTAGAATAACATACCCACTGGTATCTATGGAGGTTCATATTTTACAGAAACAAGTATCAGACATATATGAAGACCGGTACAAAGTTAGACTAAAATGCTTGCAACAATACTTCCACAGCTAAATCACTGCTGACATATTACAAATGAAATAAGCATTGCTGAACAGGGTGTTACTTGATTTAGATCTTGCTGGCATTGCCTCTTTGATAGCTGTGTGCACAGAGTGAGGTTTATAAGCAAAATCTTAGGTGCAAAATCTTTTCCACTTTTTTTTGTAGTTAATCTTGGGTGCTAAAAGTGCTGTTTTAAATACAAATGGCAAGTGTAATAAAATTGAGAAACATTTTTTGAAACTGGCAAAAAAACCCCTTTAAGTGTAATTTTTCTTTATTGATATGTTTTACGTTACCAGCCCCACAAGGCTGAAGTCCTTCAGCACCTAAATTTTATAACTTTTAAGTGCACCCACCACAGATCTATACACAAAAATGGAATAAACCAAAACTGCTTTTGAACTGCCCATTATACACTAATTTGGGAAAAAGAAGTAGGGATATCACAAATATTTTAAAAAATAATTTGGATTTAATATGATATGCAATCCAAGACCTTTAAATGGGCAGGTTCAGGATGAGTCTAATTTACTAAGGATTAGTACTACTACTTTAGCAAGGATTAGTCTTATTTACTATCTTAACCAAAATGAGAAGATGAAGAACTGCTATAACTAATAACTTCTTATACTTGGATTGTTGTTTTAAAATACTTTAAAATATTTTCAGATTCATCTGAGCAGAAATAAAAACATCAATGAAAGTACTTCGAATTTCTTGCTGGATGCTGTAGAGCTGCATTACTAGAGAATGAAGACAGTTCTTGAGTGACAATGATCTGGTGTTCCACGCCACTTCAAAAAAGGGATTAAAGCCATGAGAAAAAGCACAATCTCCAAATGTGAGGGAGGTATAACTAGTGTTTACAGCTAGATTTTTTTTTTCATTGTGGGCAAACTTTTTTTTTTTTGTATGAATGCATTACAGTACTGCCTGCTCTGACCATTCTCCTTGTGAACATTTTAAGAACCTACATTATTTAATGGCAGTAAAGATGCTGTGGCAAGCATTACTGTATAGCCCTGTTGGTTAGAGAAAGGTGTCCCTTCTATAGATGACACCTCTGTGTATTCAGCATTGCTTAAGAAGACTGTTCTTCAGTATAGGTCAGGTAACATGTAAATTGAGATAAATACTTTTGTTTAATTGAGAAGCACTAATGAGAAATGATGTTTTATTCTGTAATTGCAATGAACAAAGGACATCAACTGTATTGTTAAGGCATCTGCATAATGGGATGATCTTGTAACTTACCGAAAATAGTCTGTTCTTTTTAGCAGTTATTGACAAACCAGAGACATGGTATTGTTAAGTAAAACATCAGCTGCAGAAATAACTAAAGGACTCAGCTCACTAAGACCCTGTCATGAGCTTTTCTGGCATGTTGTTGGTCTATGAACTGCATCTTTGACAGTCATCTTAAAACTGCACAGATGTGATTCACTTGAATGTTCTAGGTTCTATGGGGAAACCTTAGGAGGACAGAAGTACAGAATTGTTGTGGTAAAAATGCTTGCAGTTAGTGCTTTTATGCTCCCGACAACCTCAGTGGTAAGTACCTTCCACTTGTACACAAAAACACCACTAAGATAGCTAAACTGTTTTCATGGTCTGCATAATGAGGGACAGTGTACCACAAAGAAGGTGCTCAGAAGCATAGCAGGAATTATGATGTGCAATGTACATCTTTAGCAATCTCAGCAAACTTCTGTGTTCCTGCACGAAAGCTGGAGAGGCCCTCTGGTGGGTGTTTTTAAACTTCTAGAGCAGGAAAGATGTAGACGGTTGGAAGTGCTTTATGGTGAGGGTGGTGAAACACTGGAATGGGTTGCCCAGAGAAACTCTGGATGCTTCCTTCCTGGAAGTGTTTAAGACCAGGCTTGATGAGTTTTTGAGCAACCTGCTCAAGTGGGAGGCATTTCTGCCCGTCAGAGGGCTGTAACTACATGATTGTTAAGGTCCAACTCAAGCCATTCTATGACTGTGTTGTGAGTCTTCCTTGTCCAGTTGCCACATACCTTAGGTACCTGAATAAGGTCAGTTCTCCACCATGCAATTGACCTCACCTCTATTCTGTCTTGTTCTCATTTTGTGTGCAAACAGCTCCCAAAGTAGCAAATGTGATAGTCAAACCCACTATGCAAGTTGAATACTGCTAGACAAAAGAAGCAAGCTCTTAACAAGGAAAACGTGGTTTTAAGTGCAGCAAAAGGATATGGTAGCAAAGACGGGCCGCACAAAGGGTCTAGAAGCATCTGTTTGCATTTTTGGGCAACCAAATGCCTGTGGGACCGCTCTGCCGTAGCCAGCCCTGCCACTCAGGGGCAAGGTACCAAAGGAGGCCACCAAGCAGCGCCAAATCGATCTGCAACGCTACCAGAAGCACCCCGGCAGCAGTGCTCGGACCAAGCCACCCCTCGTCCAGCAGCCGCAGCTGCCCAAGCCTGCTCAGGGCCGCGGTGCTGTGCCGCATGAGTACGGCTTCCTCACCGTCTTCACGAGAGCGATGGTTTGCTATCAGCTGAGTCTCCTGCTTGCTGTTTCCAGCGACGCGGTACAGAGGCAGCAGCGGAGCCAGCAGCCGCGCATGCACCATGCCCATAGCAACCTCCCCGCCCCAGGGCCGCTCCAGCCTCACAGGCTCCATTCCCTACAGCGACATGGCCGCCCCCACGGACGTACGGCCTGCACACTGCTCTGTAACTCATCGAACTGCGAACCACCCTGAGGCTATAATCCGTACAACAAGATGGCGGCCACCTCTCGCCGACCTCTGCACGAAGCCAGGAGGAGGCGCTGCGGCCGTAAAGCAGTGCCTGTTTCCCGATACCCAGCTGTCGCAAACCGGTGAATGGTTCTGGAGAG
>VWYK01079148.1:0-12998 GCA_013399775.1 Semnornis frantzii | reverse complement strand
ACACAGTTGCTGTCTGGGCTGCAGTCACACTGCAGCCTCATCTTGAGCTTTTCATCACTCCAGACCCCCAGGTCCTGTTCCTCAGGGCTACTCTCAGCCATTCCCCACCCAACCTGGAGTTGTGCTTGGGATTGTGCCTACCCAGGTGCAGGACCTCACACTTGGCCTTGTTGAATGTCATGAGGTTGGCTTGGGCCCTTTACGTTTCTCAGTCAGTGGAGATAGTTCCCTGGAGTTCTGAAAATGAATGCCATTGCAAGACCCAGAAGAAGATGGTCACAATGCCTGCACTCCAGGGGCACTTACAATTTGCATGTGGTTTCTTGGTTTAGGTTTTGGTTGGTTTTGTTTTTTTTTTCCTTTTAAAATAATGTATTCCAAAGCTGGAGGAGTTTGTTGGTGACCTTATGTTAGTGATGTAAATCTTATTGGCAAATTCTTTTCCTTCCTATGCAGAGGGTTTTTAATGACAAATGAAAACACTAACTTTTTAATGAGGGGGGGATTAAATTGAAAACAGATAATTGTTTTACATCTTGATCACACTGTGGAGAGTGAAATGTATCTAAACAACTACTGGAGTATCATCATTTAAAAATTAACATTACACGAGTTTTTGTTGCTGTGGAAAAAATGAGTTTGCTTTATTCCCAGAGGCACTAATTATCATTGTTGTAAACTAAAAGATACTTTTCTGCAAAGAATCCTTGTAAGGGAAGTACAATCGAGAGCCACTAATCTCTCTCTCTTATTTTTAGGGCTAAATTTTGCTATTTTATTCGTTGTATTGAAATGGTAAAAAACAAAGAAAGTTGCTGGACTTAATTTTGTATCATAGCACATGCTTAGCACTTCACAACCAAAAGAGGTGGGAAGGGAGAAGAATCAACTTTCAGAATACATTTCTGTAACTTAGCAACTTGGGCTTCAGCTACGTGTTTAAATACTTACTTGTTTTGTTACTTTGCAGCCAAGGCCACTGTTCTTGGTTGTTTTCAAAGAAGCTTGGCTTCCCATGCTTCTAGACCCTGTTCTGAACTTCATGAAGTATAATAGAGATGCTTTTTATAGAATTCTCTGGTGGTGCTGTTTTGAGCTATTTCTGTATTTGTTCAGCTCTTTCTTGTTTGGTGTTCTGATAGTTTGTTGGGTTTTTTTGGTGGTTTTTTTTGGGCCACCAGAGATTATACAAAATTGTTACTAGTCTAAGCTATACTTGGATATTTAATAAATGAAAATATATATATATATATATGGAGAGAGAGACTTGTTCAAGGTGTAATACTGTATATAAATTGACCGTGGAACAATCTTTGAAGCTGGTATTTTTGTTTTCTTTAATTAACTATGGTCATGTTCCAGTGTTATGCTTTTTGTGATTGACCTGGCAGCATAGTAATGGTCAGGATAATAATTTGGAGAAAACTGGCTCACAAATTTGAGGAGATACCATCATCTTTTGGGGCACTTGTATATAGTATGTATTAGTTGATATATATTGGTGACTGTAAGTAACCTCCTGAGTGATATTTTTATGAATGTCATCAGTAAACAGTCAGGGAGCTAAGTGGAGAGAGGCAGCATGAATTTGAACAGACACTTAGCAGCGTTGAAACTAATGGAGGGGAAAGAAATTTATAAGGAAGATTGCTTTGTGATACTACAGATAGTCAAACAATCACAGAGTCATGGAATGGGTTGGGTTGGAAGTGACTAAAGGTCATCCAGTCCAACCCTTTCTGCAGTAAGCAGGGGCATCTTCAACTGGATCAGGTTGCCTAGAGCCCCATTGATCTTCACCTTGAATATCTCCAGGGCTGAGGTCTCAACCACTGCCCTGGGCAACCTGTTCCAGTGTTCCTCCAGCCTCATGGTGAAGAACTTGTTCCTAACACCCAATCTAAATCTTTATTTCTCTAGTTTAAAGCCATTGCCCCTCATCCTAGCACTGCAGACCTTTGGAAACAGTCTCTCTCTCTAGCCTTCTTGTACGCCCCCTTCAGGTACTGGAAAATGGTTATCAGGTCTCCCTGGAGCCTTCTCCTCTGCAGGCTAAACAATCCCATGTCTTAGCCCGTTCTTGTAGGAGAGGTGTTCCAGCCCCCTGCTCATTTTCGTGGCTCTACTCTGGACTCGCTCCATCAGATCTATGTCCTTCCTGTATTGGGAGATCCAGAGTTGGATGCAGTACTCCAGGTGAGGTCTCCCCAAAACAAAGTGGCAGTAAAGTCAGGAGCAGGATGGGCATATTGTCTGAACAGCAAAGAGAATGGTTTTAATCCTCTGCATGAAGTTAGGGCAGGAATTTAAATACAATCCCTGTTCTCTTGAGCTAAGGAAAACAGCTCTCTTCAAGATATGACCTGTCTGGGCAGTAGATGCCCTGAATAGTGTGAATGCATTTCAAGTTTTATGTGTTTTTATAACCCATTTTGGACCAACTGAAGTGGTTTATCTTAACTGTGGTTCAGCTATCCCTTTTGAAGAATTAAACATCTGCTTCTAGGACACCTTTCTGCTACAGAAACAGGTTAAAGGTTTTCTTTCTGCTATGAGGTTAATAGGTGGAAGACAATGAAGTCAGAGACCAATTAAAATATTTTCTTGTTTACTCTGTAAGTAGTTCTTCATTTAAAAAAAAATAATAATTCCAGTGTTTATAGTGATACACTATAGAGAGCTTATTTTTGTGAATGTATTTTCCTATTTAAATACTTGTTAATTATGACTACTTAATTGGCTTGCTTTTATTTGTTTATTTATTGCCTGGAGAAAGGGACTTTCCCAAAGTGAAATAGTAACAACAACAAAGCACATTTGTAGAGTGTGAATACTGATTCAAGTTTTTTTTTTTTTTTAGCTGACTTGTAGTGTTTCAAAAATTGAAATCCCTTCCTTTGCTTTGCATATCCTACACTGGTTTCCTTTTTTTTTTTTTTTTTAAGTTTAAATAATCTTATTTAAGGTAACTTTGAAGAAAACTGCCACATGGAATATTGAATTCAGCAGTAACCTGCTGTAGAGAGTATTATCTCCATACTTTTTTCAGACTACCTTTCAGAGATTTCCTTATAAATCTCAGTTGTTGTGAAGTGGGCATTAAGTTAAGCTATGAACCAGAACCAGTTAAATAAAAACATTTTTTTTTTCTTTGTTCCCTGATGCAATTTGAGCATCTATGCAGGCAATCTGCAGATGATAGATGCTGTTTTATCACTAGTCTGTGGAGCCACCAGGTCATAAATTTCAGTGATGTCTTTCTAAAGCTGGTTATGTTGCTTCTTCATACTTTTTTTTTTGTTTTTCCCCTCCTCCTTCATGTGTCTCCTTTTGACTTGGTATCTTAAGTGAATCTTCCCCTTTGTTAAAATAAACAGAGCAAGTATCTCTTCCTAGATTGAATATTCTTGCAGTTTTAGCAAAAAACTCTACATACGATTTAAAAATAACAAACTTTACATGCAGCTCTATTGATTCGTTGTCTTACTAGTGGTGGAAACAGCAATAGATCATCAGCAATCCCACTGCAGTGGCAAGCAAGAAATAAAGCATCTGTGCAGAACTGGCATTTTGTAAGCTGCATGACCAGTGCTTGTCCAGACATACACAGCGATAACTTCATTCTTGGAGACAAGAGTTTTCTCCTACCTTTTAGCACTTGCCACAATCATAGAATCATAGAATGGTAAGGTTGGAAGGGACCTCAAGGATCATCTAGTTCCAACCCTCTGCCATAGGCAGGGACACCTCCCACTAGTACAGGTCACTCAAGGC
This sequence comes from Semnornis frantzii, assembly GCA_013399775.1. Lineage (NCBI taxonomy): Eukaryota > Metazoa > Chordata > Aves > Piciformes > Ramphastidae > Semnornis > Semnornis frantzii. Next base: position 9,224 of record VWYK01079148.1, on the reverse strand, counting down.
CTCATCCAACCTGGCCTTGAACACCTCCACCTGTGATCATTGTTACGTTTATGACAGAATTGCATGTCTTTAGGATGTATCAAAAAATTATCTGTTGCCATTCAAATTATGTCATGGCTTTCATTTAGGAGGGAAAAAATAAAGGAAGCTGTGACCTTGATCCACAGCATAGAGAAAAGAGACTTCAAATAAAATTCCAGTTGAAAAGAATGTGTCTATAAAAGCTTGACATCTGAAATAATACCAGCCCAGGTAAACACATTTGGAAGTGTGACAATAGTTTTATGCTTAAGTAATACTTGTTCAACGGGAAAATGATTCCATGGAGCTAGAAAAGATAGAGAGAAGTTGATCGAAGGTATAAGTTCTTAATTTGAAGGACACCTGCAAAGCTTCACTGAGGGCTGATGCAGAGAGCCTAGGCGTATAAAATAGTAATTGGTAGACTGGAGAGTGAAGAAGATATTTGCTATATATTTCAGTAAAAGAACTAGCAGGATGAATTGCAAATCAAGAAGAGTTGACCCTTGTGGCTAATGTTTAAAAAGTCTGAGAGAAACTCTCCTAATTAAGGAAAGTATCTGAAAACATGTAGAAAATATGGCTCAGGATGCTTTAAGTGCATTCATGGAAGAAGAGTGTGTTTACTACTTGGATCTATTAACTCACCTCTGAGGCTTATAATTGCTGAGGGAAGGTCTGGCAGTGCATCTCTCCTGTTCTTATGGGCTGTCCAAGACATTCACTGCTTAATCACGGTTGGAAACAGAGCAGCACTCTGTTAGTGTGGACTTCTGATCTAATTCAACAGTTCTTAAGAACAACACTAATCACTAAGTTATAAATATTCATTTAGTAGTAGTAAATGAAAGGAATGCTGTTTTAATTATGGTTCTGCAGATGCTTAGGAATGTTCTTGCAGAGTATCTTTGACTGGTATCTTATCACTAAAGCTTTGATGGATGCTGTGTGTGCACAAAACACTGCTGTATGAGAAGACTTAGTACTTTCCCTATAGTAATGTATTGGCTTTAATCTGTTCTAAAAATAACTATGTAAACATGAAAACTCTACTGATCTTCCCACTTAAGCTTTACTACACACAGAGATTTAATGAGGAACATAAAACTTATGAAATCATTAGTTGCTGTCTGTTGACTGAATATTGATTTAGGCTGGTGTAACTGACAGCTTTTTCGTACAAAGAGGGTTGAGTGAAGTGGTATCTGGTGAAGAGATTTTCGAGTTGAATTGATTTTCAGACTGTAAATGTATTTGAAGTACTAAGCTTGTACCTGCTTTCAAAACTCCTATGAGATCATTTTAGAAGTAGATGAACTTAGATGATGCAAGAGTGAGGAGGATGGAGTGACATATTTTCAACAGTCTGTGTGACTTACTGGTAATTATTTGCAACATAGGAAAGAAATTTATATTGACCTCTTTTCTCCCTTTCTTCCCAGAAGAGATGTCTGTTCTATTTAAGCATATGGAGATTTGAAGAATGATTTTTTTTCTTTGACTTTAAAACAGTACTTGGGTTGTTAGGAAATGGTTGTCTTTTCTACATTGCTCTCTCCAGAGATAAATTATTTGAAAGCTGTAACAAGTGGGATAGAAATACAGTAGAGCTTTAACGATCATTTATACAACTTTAGAGAAGAAAAGTTACAGATTTGATTTTTGCTTGGTGGTTTTTTTTTGGTATTTTGGTTGGATTTTTGGTTGGTTGGTTTGGTTTGTTCTCTTTTATGTACTGAAACCGTTAGAAACTTTCTTATAAACCTCAGTGTCGGCCAACTCTGGAAATTAAATGTTGTTTTGTTGCATCCAGCTTATAATTGTGGCACAGTTTAAAGCTGATAGAAACAGGCATATTCATCAAATCTGAAAGACAGTGAAATCACCTTACTATTGCTAATACTAAATCACTGAAGGTTGTATAGACCAAACTCCAAACGGCTTTTAGAATGCAAGAGTTCTCTATCAGAATGTTTAGTATTATAGAACCATAGAATGGTAAAGTTGGAAGGGACCTCAAGGATCATCCAGTTGCAACCCCCTGCCATAGGCAGGGACACCTCCCACTAGTACAGGTTACTCAAGGCCTCATCCAACCTGGCCTTGAACAGCTCCAGGGAGGCAGCAGCCACAACCTCCCTGAACAACCTGTGCCAGTGTCTCACCACCCTCACTGTAAAGAACTTCCTCCTAGCATCCAGTTTCAGTCTCCTCTCTGCCACTCCAAACCCATTGCCCCTTGTCCTGTCATTGCAAGGCCTTGCAATAGTCCCTCCCCAGCCTTCCTGGAGCCCCCTTCAGATCCTGGAAGGCTACTCCAAGGTGTCCTGGAAGCCTTCTCTTCTCCAGACTGCAAAGCCCCAACTCTCTCAGCCTGTCCTCACAGCAGAGCTGCTGCAGCCCTCTCAGCATCTTGGTGGCCTCCTCTGGACCCACTCCAACAGTTCCATGTCCTGCCTGTTCTGAGGGCTCCGGAACTGTACACAATAACACTGAATCAGTGTTACCTTGTGTTGGCAAAGAGCAGAGAAAGCTTCAGGTGTTACTCTTTTTCAGATGATTTGAAGAGTAGAAATACAGACTTCCTGGCTGACACATATGACATTTTTTGCTGTTGAAGTGTATTTTTGGGAATAGATATGTATGAAAATCTCTTCCTAAATTTGCCGGATGTGCCTCTGGAATATCTTTAAAAAGAATGCCATAAAGAGAATTTATCTGGTAAAAGCTGCTTAGTGTAGCACCACCTGGATTCCTAGTCTAGGAGTTATTTGCATTTAATTATATCTCATTTAGGTTGGGAGGAACAAGATTAGGGATAAGTATACAATAATACTAGAAACCTGGGCTCTCATTTTTTCTAGTAAATGAATGAAAGAGAACTCAGTAACAAGAATACTGGAAACTGGTAATTTATAAATCAAATTTGTTCATTTAAGCTACTCATCACCAAGAATTAGGTTGTGAAATGTTCTACCAACGCTGCCTAAATTTAATCCTACCAGGAATTCAGCCAGGATTTTAAAGGCATATGATGACTCTTTTGCATGTCTTATCTGTTTCTGTAGAGAGAGTAAGAAAACAACAAAATGGAAGAACAACCGAGCAAGTTTCTAAATGTTGATAAAAATCTTACCATGCTTTCCCAATTTCCAGGCTCTTCAATTTGGACTGTTTTGTGACTGGTACTTTATCCAAAAAGATGTCAGTTTAAATCCTGAAAAACAATGGAAGAATTGTTTGGCAGAGAAGTCAGCAACTAGTGTTTGGCACTGCCTTCAGCTTTTTAAGCCAGGTTGCTGACAGCAAAATCATGAACAGAGATTTGAGAAAGGCAAAAAAACCCAACTCTGCAGTCTTCCAGAAGTAAGTCTAAATGGAAAATACAATTACTTAATTTTTTTTCTGAATAAAATAATAACCCTTGGAAAATATTTTTATCTGAAAAAAGATTTTTGTTGTTGGGTTTTTTACATGCTACTTAGCTCTCGTAATTCCTTACATGTAGTCTTTAATCCATGTTATGGCACTTCCACATCAGAGATGATAAATTGTTGGGGTGCAGCAACGTTTATTTTTAATTTTCCTGCCCTACAAAAAAATTAGGAAGAGATTCTTGCAAAACTCTACTGTAATAGATGAAGGAATTGGAATACAGGAAACATCTTAGAAGTTACATCAAAGTATGTAATGCCATAGTGGCATTTTCTCTCTGCTGCTGTTCTGTGTATGCTTTTTTGAGCAGGCTTGCAGCTACAGTACATTGAGTCTGCTTTTAACTACTGACAATATAGACTATGTAAACAAAAAGCCTGCAACAATTTAATCTAGTGACAAAAGCCTCTGATTGTGTATGGAACTCTTAATGGAAGTTACTGTTTGTTAATCATAACCATTTTAAGAGAGAGGGAGTTCTGTGCAAAACTCTGTATGTTCTCTCTGAAGCACCCATGAAATCAGTCACTCTTTCATAGCTATGATCAAAGAAACCTGTAGTATGAGTGTAGGTCTGCCAAGTCCAAAGTTATGGACAGAGGAGTCAGTGCACCCTCAGCAAGTCTGCAGATGCCACCGAGCTGTGTGTCACAGTCGACTTGCCAGAGGGCAGGGATCCATCCAGAGGGACCTGGACAGGCTGCAGAGGTGTGCCCAGGCCAACCTCATGACATTCAACAAGGCCAAGTGTAAGGTCCTGCACCTGGGTAGGCACAATGCCAAGCACAACTGCAGGTTGGGTGGGGAATGGCTGAGAGCAGCCCTGAGGAACAGGCCCTGGGGGTGTGGGGTGATGAAAAGTTCAAGATGAGGCTGCAGTGTGAGCACAGCCCAGACAGCAAGTGTGTGCTGGGCTGCAACAAGAGCAGTGTGGGCAGCAGGGCAAGGGAGGGGATTCTGCCCCTTTGCTCTGCTCTCTTCAGACCCTCCTGGAGTCCTGTGTGCAGTTCTGGAGCCCCCAGCACAGGAAGGACATGGAAGTGTTGGAGTGGGTCGAGAGGAGGCCACGAAGATGCTGAGAGGGCTGCAGCGGCTCTTCCTTGAGGACAGGCTGAGAGAGTTGGGGCTCTGCAGGCTGGAGAAGAGAAGGCTTGCAGGAGACCTTAGAATAGCCTTCCAGGATCTGAAGGGGGCTGCAGGAGTGCTGGGGAGTGACTATTGACAAGGTCTTGTAATGCCAGGACAAGGGGCAGTGGGTTTGAAGTGGCATAGGGGAGATTGGAACTGGATGTTAGGAAGAAGTTGTTTGCAGTGAGGGTGGTGAGACACTGGCACAGGTTGCCCAGGGAGGTTGTGGAGCACAGAATCACCCAACATGATGTTTGATCACGTTGAGTGATTCTGTGCTGCACAACCTTCCTGGAGGTGTTCAAGGCCAGGTTGGACGAGGCCTTGAGTGACCTGTACTAGTGGGAGGTTTCCCTGCCTCTGGCAAGGGCTTGGAACTAGATGATCCTTGAGGTCTTTTCCAACCTTAACCATTCTATGATTCTATGAATGGCTCCCTACAAAGAGAAAGTGTTTTGGTTTTGTTGTTTTTTACTTTTTTAATGTATCTTTGAACACTTTCCCAGGATAGGTTTATATTGGCTTAACTGATATGAAGCTGTCTAGAAAATATCAGTCCCATAGATGTCTTTCCCTGCAGTCATTCATACTTGTGTCATCTTCTCTTACGATGGCTTTTGCAGTCATCCAGTTGTAGGGCAAGTTTATATTGAAGTGAAAATATTTTCTGTTGTAGGAACATGTACTCAAACCTGTATGTCTTTGAAGAAGTGCAAATATCAGTTCATAGATTTGTGGAATGGTTTAGGTTGAAAGGGACCTTAACGATGCTCTAGTTCCAGCCTTGCTGCTGTGGGCAGGGACACCTTCCACTAGACTGTGTGTATATACTCATGAGACAAGGTTTGAGTGTTGTATAGTTTTCTACTACTCTCTGTGTTTAAAAATTCGAATCCTTTCTTGGCTTTCAGAGGTTTGTTGAAGATGACCTAAGAAAATAAATGCCAAGGTGACGGAACACGTAAAGAGGTTTTATTTATTTTTCTATCTCCAGATTATTAATTTTATTTTAATCACAATCCCTAATAGCTACGAGAAAAGGTAGGGGGCTGATTAGATAAAACGATGTTTTAGATCTTCAGAATTCCAGCAAAACCAGGAAATCACTGACTTAATGTTGGTAGTATTTCTGTGGTAAAGTGTTCAATGAAGGTGGTATAAAAAGGAGAAATGGAAGCACCAAGTAAAAAGTAATAGTAAAAAGGAACATTTTCCTTGGCTACTAGTCCCTGGAAGAGTTTGAATCATAGAATGTGTTGGTTTAGAAAGAACCTTTAAAGGTCATCTAATTTAAACCCTCTGCAGTGAGCAGGAGTATCTTTTAACTGAATGGGATTGCTCAGAGCTTTCCAGCCTAACCTTGAATGCTTCAAGGGATGAAACTTTACCACCTCTCTGGGCAACCTGTTTAAGTGTTCCTCATCTTTAGGAATTTGAAATTGAAGACCAGGCTTGATATGGCCCTGAGCAGCCTGATCTAGTTGGAGATGTGGCCCTGCACTGGACTCTTTCAAGCAGTTCCCTGAGGTCCTTCTTGAACTGAGGGACGCAGAATTGGATATGATATTCCAGATGGGCCTCACCAGGGCAGAAGTGTTTCCTGCAGGGGGTGTTGAGTGAGATGACCTTGGAGAAGAAGACCCCTTCATATCTAAGTAGAACGTCTCTGAATAATAGCTGAAATAAACATTAAAAGTTAATAACATAGGCTAAGGAACCAACCCCGTGGCAGTGCAGTGAGTTGAAGAGGATATAGAATCATAGAAGGGTAAGGTTGGAAGGGACCTCAAGGATCATCCAGTTCGAACCCCCTGCCATAGGCAGGGACACCTCCCACTAGTACAGGTCACTCAAGGCCTCGTCCAACCTGGCCTTGAACACCTCCAGGGAGGGAGCAGCCACAACCTCTTTGGGCAACCTGTGCCAGTGTCTCACCACCCTCACTGTAAAGAACTTCTTCCTAACATCCACTTTCAATCTCCCCTCTGCCACTTCAAACCCAGTATTTCTTGATTTTATTCCTTGTGTAGTATTTTTGGTGTTCTAGGATGTTCATAGATATTTTGTTTTTCAAAGGCAAGGATTGTTTCTACTTCATGTTAGTTAGTATAGTTTGCTTGAAATCTGTAGGCTCTACAGTAACTATAAAAAAAAGTTGTTTCCATGCTATGTTGAATTTGGAACTTAGAACTTGTAAGCATGTAAAAACATCATTGAAAAAAGTGTTAACGATTGAGATGATCTCATTTTAATCATCAAGATTATCTCATCTCTTAGGACTCAGACCTGTCTAGGAAAAAGCATTTTTTCTTGTCTTGTGCTTTAACTGACTCCTTGGGAATAAATATAATAGCAGAGGTAGCTTGATAGAGTTAGTGTTTAAAAATGCGTCATTTTAAAATAAAGGCAGCCAGACAAAAAAGAGTCCAATACTTTGCATAACTTCTTGAAAACCGTTGGTGTACTTCAAAATGGAAGCATACAGTGAAGCTGCAGAGACAGTGGACAGGTGCCTCATTTCTGGTTTGGTCCTGTAAACTGTTAGTCGGTACAGGACAGCTACGTGGGCTGCAAAATCTCTTGTTAAAGGTTTTTGGTATCATGGGTCACGATCACAGAATCACAGAATGTTAGGAGTTGAAAAGAGCCTCAGAAGATCATCTAGTCCAACCACCCTGCCAGAGCGGCATCAGCTAGAACAGGTCACAGATCCAGGTGGGTTTTGAACGTCTCCAGAGGAGGAGACTCCACAGCCTCTCTGGGCAGCCTATTCCAGCATTCTGTTACCCTCACAGTGAAAAGTTTTTACTTATGTTCAAGTGGAACCTCCTCTGCCCCAGCTTGCACCCATTGCCTCTTTTCCTATTGGTTGCCATCACTGAGAAGAGCCTGACTCTGTCCTGACACTACTTTTTCATCTTCAGAAATGTGAATGAGATTAGCTCTCAGGCTCCTCCCAGCTGAAGAGCCCTTTCATACAAGAGACAACTGCTCCCTCTTAGCTTTGTGGCCCTGCACTTTCAAGCAATTCCCTGAGATCCTTCTTGAACTGAGGGACCCAGAATTGGACATGATATTCCAGATGGGTCTCACCAGGGCAGAGTAGAGGGGTAGGAGAACCTCTCTTGACCTAATAACCAGAGCCCTTCTGATACACTCTAGGATGCCATTGGCCTTCTTGGCTACAAGGACACATTGCAGGCTCATGGTCATCCTTTGGTCCTCAGATCTTTCACCTGCACTGCTCTCCAACAACTCAGTCCCCAGCCTGTACTGGTCCCTGGGGGTTGTTCTTTCCGAGATGCAAGACCCTAAGCTTGTCCTTGTTAGATTTCATTAAATTTCTCCCTGCCCAACTCTCAGCCTGTCCAGTTGTCACTGAGTGGCAGCACAGCCTTCAGGTGTGTCAGCCGCTCCTCCCAACTCTACCATCAGCAAACTTGCTGGCAGATAATGATAGAGTATCAATTGGGGTTTGCTTATCTAGAAATGTATGCAGCCTGACAATAACAATAGCAGTTCAGAACTCTGAAAAAGATGAACTTGGGAACTGAAGACAGAGTTTTTGTTTGTGGCTTGTGTTTTGATTTTTATTTTTTTTTCTGTAACATTTTTGTTTTTTACTAATGAAAGCAGAAGAGAAACAGAAGCTTCTTGTTGCAGTAACCCAAATATTAAACTGCACCCCTCACCTGCTCAATATAATTTGTGGCAAAGTGGAGTGAACACTTGTGTTTTAGATTAGTAACATGCTTCAAAGCGTGGGTGAGTCTTGTAATTATGTCTGTTGCAGCAGTGTATGAAGATGTCTATTTTTCAAGCTTCAGAGAGCTATCTTATGATATTTTGTTATCTTTATTTTGATTTTAGTACTTTTTGTTTGTTTGTTTCCTGAAAGGTATCTAGGTGCTTAATCAGCTTTTCAAATTGAGAACCAATCCACCCCATGTTTTTCATAGATGCCTGTCAGGCATTAGCTATCCTGTATCCAGATCTTCAGTAGCTTTCTCATCTGCCATCATGTAATAGCAAAGGCCTTGTGAAACTTCTTCCATAGGTGCTCACATCCCTTTTGATACAAAAGTCTCATCTCGGGGAGCAAGCAAAATAGTTGCTTTTATGTGATTGGTTTTACCAGAACTCAGTCAGAATAATGGAGGGCATTCATCAGCAAAGTTAAATTTATTACTCTAAGACCAACACACATTGTTGTAGCTCTTACAAATTATGCAGTGAGGCTGTGGTGAGTGTAAGGCTTAGTGAGATTTGTTTTAAGATAATGAGTATATTGCACAAGGCAATGCACATCTGATTTGTAGCTTTCCTGGGCGGTAGTGCAGGTAATGAATTTACAGTTCACAGCAACTTAACAACCAGTTTAGGACCTCGTCTTTCAAGTGCATATAACAAGGCGTAATTTAATAGGTAATAGCAATCGAATGCTACCTTTGTTGTTTGTGCTGCTTTGATTCCAAACCAGCGTCTTTAAGGCTTTTCGCTACTTTATTCCACTCCTCAGCTTAACACAGGAGTAATGCTGGGATGCATGGGGTTTGGTGATGAATTATTTTACCTCAGTCTAAAAAAGGACATGATACTAGCATGGAATGAAGAATCATCATCCCTTTTTTTTTTTTTTT
>VWYK01079146.1:0-10882 GCA_013399775.1 Semnornis frantzii | reverse complement strand
CAGGGCTGCTTGGTGGTGACTTTTTTCCTTCTCCTGTCCAGGCTGTCATATTCATGAGGGCATGAAACCTTGTTTCACACTCCTATATCCAGCACCATTTTAGAGCTGAAGGGAACATTTTAACCTGCTGATATGAGGAAGTTATGATAATCACTTTGATTTCCCTTCCTCTGCACTCAGATGTTATCCTTGGCTGCCTTGCTTGGTAGGATTGGTGTGAGGCTTGTGTTGAGCAGCCTGTTTGTGCAGAAGGGGGTAGGGAAACACAAGGACATGGAATCATAGAATGGTTTAGGTTGGAAGGGAACTCAAAGATCATCCAGTTCCAACCCCCTGCCATAGGCAGGGACACCTCCCACTAGCACAGGTCACTCAAGGCCTCCTCCAACCCGGCCTTGAACACCTCCGGGGGGTTGTGGAGCACTGATGACCCAAATGTGATCAAAGATCACATTCTGTGCTTCTGTGCTCCACAACCTCCCTGGGCAACCTGTGCCAGTGTCTCACCACCCTCACTCCGAACGACTTCCTCCTAACATCCACTTTCAATCTCCCCTCTGCCACTTCAAACCCATTGCCCCTTGTCCTGGCATTCCCAGCCCTTGTCAATAGTCCCTCCCCAGCCTTCCTGTAACCCCCTTCAGATCCTGGAAGGCTACTCTAAGGTCTCCTGGAAGCCTTTTCTCCTTCAGGCTGCAGAGCCCCAACTCTCTCAGCCTGTTTTCAGAGCAAAGCTGAATTAGCAGATGAGTGATTAAAGCTTTTATATGAAGATTTACTGTGTTTATAGACAGGGTTTTATTGTGATGTTTGCGTTTGTTTAGAGTTCTCTAAGGGAAAACTTAAAGCTGAGTCTCTCTAGAACATTGACCTCTTGTACTGTTCAGCCTACCATAACACCTTAGGGCATATTTTTCCTAAAAATACAAAGTCAATCTTTAACCAGAGGATGATTGGTGTTGTAAGAGTGCTTCCCATCTTTCCTCTGCCTCCTTTTGCTGTGTAAATGGAAAGCAGAGTGCCACACCACATTCCCACACTGAAGCAGGAAAAGGACACTTCTGAAGGCAGCTGGAGAAGCCTTGATAAAGGAAAGCTAAACTGTAGAAGTGACTGTTCTGTACAGGTCCTAGCACCCATCAGTAAATGTGCCTGGAGAAGATACCTGCTCTGCACTTAACCCTGTTTTAAAAGCTTTCAAGCACTGATCTCAGTTGCAGTACTTCTTTAAGACTTTGTCCTTAATTATTTATTTATCATTTCTCCTTTGCTTCTTCCCCTTCCTGCCAGCTTTTGAGCCCGAGTCTGTGATAGATTATTTCTTATTTCATTTTAACCCTCTACCACATCCTCTGCTGCTTGAACTAGAGTACTAACCTATGCTTTTTCTTGTCCCTGTGTGGGGTGCAACCTTATCTGTCCTCTGGCAGCAATTTGACTTCACTGATGAATAAGCAAGATGCTTTAGTGCCACAACTGTAAGGAACCTGAGTATTTAGCTGTCAGTAGGCTTCCTTACCTAATGTTAACATAGGCTTGTGACAGTTTGCAGCTCAAAGGAAAGGCTTACTTAAACTAGAATTTAGAGATACTATCAGAATGTTATCTTGAATATTTTGGAGGAGGAGTTTGGGGGTTTTAAATTTTTTTTTTCTAGTTCCAGAACTGTAACCACTCAGCCTCCTTTCCCCTCTGATTTTCTTCTATTTACTGGTGTAACATTGCTGAGGAGCTCTGATGTCGAAGTACAACTGTAGTTTTGTCCTGGATATTCCCAGCACAGAAGGACATGGAACTGTTGGAACAGGTCCAGAGGCCACCAAGATGCTGAGAGGGCTGCAGCAGCTCTACTGTGAGGACAGGCTGAGAGAGTTGGGGCTCTGCAGCCTGGAGAAGAGAAGGCTTCCAGGAGACCTTGGAGTGGCCTTGCAGGATCTGAAGGGGGCTCCAGGAAGGCTGGGGAGGGACTGTTGACAAGGTCTGGGAATGGCAGGACAAGGGGAATGGGTTTGAAGTGGCAGAGGGGAGATTGAAAGTGGATGTTAGGAGGAAGTTGTTTGCAGTGAGGGTGGGGAGACACTGGCACAGGTTGCCCAGGGAGGTTGTGGAGCACAGAATCACCCAATGTCATCTTTGATCATGTTTGGTGCTTCTGTGCTCCACAACCTCCCTGGAGGTGTTCAAGGCCAGGTTGGATGAGGCCTTGAGTGACCTGTACTAGTGGGAGGTGTCCCTGCCTATGGCAGGGGATTGGAACTGGATGATCTTTGAGGTCCCTTCCAACCTTACCATTCTGTGATTGTGAAGTTTTAACACTGAACACAGGAGTCATCAATAGTAGCTTTGCCAAAGCTCTCATATGTTAGCATGTAGGGCTGATGTCCTGCCTTGTCTTCATCTGGCTGCTTTGTAGCTATCAGAGTTCAGTCTGAAACAGCTCTGTGCCTTATCTTCATGTCCATGTGTGCAGTTGGAGAGCTTCATAACATGATAACTCCTTTATCAGTTGGTGCCAAATGAGCATGGCTGTCCCAGAAGGCAGGGCTGCTTGCATGCTCTGTGCTGCACTAGAGCCTATAACCTCCTCCTTGTGCCTCAGCATTGAAAGGAAGTTAATCTTTGCTCCCCTATCTCTTTGGGCATGCACCCACATCTTGCTGGCTAAGGTGTTCTCTGCGCCCTGGGTGGTGCTCAGTAGCAAACCATTAGCATGCAGGGCAGAATGTTAGGTGATGACTGTTGGGATTGGAGTTTCGTGTAACTGTTTTAGTCTCTTTGGTCCTGCTGCCCTGCATTTTTCACACCCTTAAGGAGAGTGTGAGAAGCTCTGATACTGTTTGACTAATCATGTGGAGCTCCAATGTCCAAAAGGAAAACTCCACAGCAAAAGTCTTGTGCTTGACTATAACGTGCATGCAAACACAGGCATTTCTTCACCTATATACTAAATTACGATATATATAGAATCTATTTCTAACAGCTGACAACTTTTAGTTTCCCTGTGGAAAGAACTTGTTCCCTGGGATTTATTTGTCATACATGAATAAATAGACACCAGCCGTGGAAACAGAAGGCAGCTTGCAGCGATGCACCATGCGGAGCTCTGATTCATAAGAGTGACCTTGATACTAACTGTTGTAGTACTGTGGACCCTTAGGCATCCAAAAGACCATGTTTTAAGATCTGAGTCTCCTGTGGAGATGTTAAAAGGTCTTGGATTTTTTTTTTTTTTTTTTTTGAGAGAGAGAATAGGAGAAGCATAAAGCAAAAGAAATATTCCAATTGATAACAAAATGCACTGAGAGAACAAATGAATGGAAGGATGCTTCTGCCTGGACTCTGAGTGGCATGAAACATGGCACCTGTGAGGGCTCTTGTAGAGCCTGTCTGTTACTGGAGCACAGGCTGCTTTCAGCTCCTGTAGCTGGGAACAGTGTCCTCTCATGTGTGCTTTTGTTTTAAACATCTCTAAATTCTAGTATTCAGCTGTCTCTCCTTCCTGGCCTGTCTCTGTTTATTGTATTTAATTGCCTGTAACTCTTACTGTCTTTTACAGATGGACTTGCCTGGCTTTGCTTTTGCTGTTTGGCTCTCTCTTTGCTTCTGTGTGCCCATGGATGGCTACCCAAATGGCAAAGTGAGACAAGCCTGCGCTAGCATGATACCCTGCCACGGGACTGCTCCAACACTGCCACCTGAGCACTCCATTGCCCTCAACGTGACTGAGTTTAGACCAGGGGACACCATAGAAGGTACTGTGCCAGTCACAGCTGGAGAGTTGGGACTGCTGTTTCTTTGTGTTGTAGTAGATCTACTGCAGCTATCTAAGCAGTTGAATGTTGTTCAGAGGATCTGTTTAGAGGTGATTCAGTGCTTGTAAAATGATCTTCTGATGCAAGACTTCATCCTTCCTCTGAAGAACATCTCAACTTCCTTTTCTTTATCACTTCAGTTAACCTGTATGGACCAGACTTTGAAGGGTTTTTCATACAAGCCCGGGATGCAGCACACCTGGATGGCCCTGCAGTTGGCTCTTTCACGTTGGCTGACCCAAGGCTTTCTCAGCTTCTGACGTGCGGCCGTACCAAGGTAGGCTGCTGTCCTCAAATGGGCCACCAGACACTGAGGTGTTTGTGCTACAGTGTGCCTGTGACAGAACAGAGCTAGGCTCTGTCATCTCCTTTGAGCTCAGTGGGTCCCTCAGGAGATTAGTCCAACTTTGCATGACAGAGGCAAGGCTCACTGCAGTTCTGTCAGACTGCCCTTACTGATGGACCCCCACTGATTGCTGTGGGAAGATGCAGCCCTCGTAACAAGCTTTTCACTTGTGTGCAGGGAATGTAATCCATTCATGGCTACTGCACTCTAACATTAAAAAGAGGAAAGCATATAGGATTTGCCTGGAAGAGGAGATTTCCATGCTTGAGAAGGGCAGAATGTCTTATGGCAAGGGAAGTTGAGGGCATTTACAGTGGTGCCTGCTAGCATAAACTATTCTCCTTAGTGTTGCTCTGTTATTCAGTGCTAGGAGCAGGCTAGGTCATGATCTTCAATACCCACTGTAGGTAAAGTGATTTTGCCTCACATGAAAGAGCTGTGAACACTTCAGTGCCTCAGCAACTTGCCTGTATGTCATGGACTTGTAACAGCCTCATGTGAGCTAGTGTGGGCAAAGATCTTCATCTTCCCAGATGTTTTGTGGCATCCAATCAAAGCATTCATCAGTGCTGCAAAACCTTGGGGATGTCAGGGTTGTGCCCTCTGTGCTTGCAGGATTTTGTGCAGTGGTGTGTTGGATCTGTCGGTCTTGTGCAAATAATCGTCTAACCCCACAGTATTTGTATTTTTTTGTGCTCCAGAATGCTACTTTTGTTCTTTCTGTATGACCTTGGTGCTGTCCCTTCATCCTCTTGCTATCAAAAGAGTGAATGTTGTCTTACTGTCTGTGATAAACGATTGAGTTCTGAACAAGATTGTAACAGAACTTAGTTGAAGTGAATAAAAGCAAGCAAGCAGTGCAGCACTGGGTGCCTGGGGGAGGCTCTGCTCCACCAAAGACGCACACTAACATGGTTCTACTTTTGATTTCTATTTCCTGTACTAATACATATTCATAGCTACTCTAAGAAAAGCTGGGCTTAAACAAATGAGTTATTGACATAAGCCTGGTCTCCCATGCCCATGCATTTCTTTCTCTGGGAGTCTTTTCTGCCCTCATCTGGTGGTCCTGGATGAAGTTCATAGTCTTCCTCAGCTTGTCCTTAGGATGAACTCTGGCTTTGCTCATGCGCTTTCAATGTTTTCTTAACTAACACTGTTGCAATTAGCAGCAGGCTGGCACCAACTGCTGTATCAAGATATATGGGCTCTGTACATCAGCTCAGCCCCGACCTGTGTTATCTCAAGGTCTTGTGCTTAACTTGAGGTTATACAAGGCATGCCAAAGACAGGTCACATTCCATCCATTCCACCCTTGGGGCCCAAAATCATCCTATGCTGACACGAATCAAATGTACACATTTCACACTGTCCAAACCCCGGAGTGTTACCAAACCATTTCTGCCATGCTGCAGGGGCACTTGTTTCATCACTAGAGTCTTCTGCACTGAAAGGCCTTGAGCTGTTCCATCCACAGTGATCCCCACTGAGGAAAATCCAGTTGGGCTTGCTTTGGGCAGTGTCTGTCTAGGATATGGCTGCAGACTGACCACTGTTAGCTGCCATCTCCTTAACACATAGAATGGTAAGGTTGGAGGGCACCTCAAAGATCATCCAGTTCCAAGCCCCTGCCATAGGCAGGGACACCTCCCACTAGTACAGGTCACTCAAGGCCTCATCCAGCCTGGCCTTGAACACCTCCAGGGAGGTCGCGGAGCATAGATTCAGTGCTCTACAACCTCCCTGGGCAACCTGTGCCAGTGTCTCACCACCCTCACAGGAAAGAACTTCCTCCTAACATCCACTTTCAATCTCCCCTGTGCCACTTCAAACCCATTGCCCCTTGTCCTGGCATTCCCAGTCCTTGTCAATAGTCCATCCCCAGCCTTCCTGCAGCCCCCTTTAGATCCTGGAATGCCACTCCAAGGTCTCCTGGAAGCCTTCTCTCCTCCAGACTGCAGAGCCCCAACTCTCTCAGCCTGTCCTTACATCAGAGCTACTATCTCCACTCTGTAACTCCTCACATGTGTGTGATGTTTGATTGGGTTTTTTTTTTTTTGTTTGTTTGTTTTCCCAGAATTCAGCTGTCAGTCACACAAGCAAAAGAAAAAAGACACAGATAAAAGTGTATTGGATTGCTCCTGGAGATGCACCAAACCACGTACAGTTCCTGTGAGTAAATCTAGCACCAGGTCTAGCTTGCTAAAATGCAAATCAAGTAACCTTGTACTCTTCTCTGTCAAATATTGACTAGCAACTGCAAAGAGTCCTTGGGCTAATGGCCTGAAAGGTCAACACCTGCTGCTCACTGTGGAGGTACCACTGCTGGACATACTTGGAAAGCTTGGGGATGGTTATCTTGATTTTTAGGGGGAGAGTAGAAGAGGGTTTGGAGACCAGGATTTCTAGTGAACAGCTCACTGATTATGCCTGTAATACACACTGGGCTTGTACCTAACAGCTGTATGCACACCCTCCTGTAACACCACTGCCTTGTTGTACTATGCAGCTCTTCTCTCGGGCTTCAGCCTGTGCCACAGGCATAAATGTTTCTTATATCCAGCAGAGCATGCAGTAGTGCCTTTTCAAAATGTGTTTCCACTGAGATCTCAGCTGTTTTCCTGGTTTTATCAGACAGTAATGCCTCTGTGTTGTGTGTTTAAGAGCTACAGTTGTGAAGAAATACAAGACTTTCTGGGTGAAGATTCCTGGTCCCATTGTTTCTCAGCCTAATGCACCGTCCCCAACAACAGAGGCTCCACCAACCTCACAACCCATTTCCCACTTATCAAAGCCAGTAAGTAATTCTGAGCTTAAATAACACATCTTTTATGCTTGTGATCAGTGGGAGGACCTAGGAGTGTTGGTGGACAAGTTCTGCATGGGACATCAATGTGCCCTGGTGGCCAAGAAGTCCAATGCAATCCTGGGGGGCATTAAGAAGAGTGTGTCCTTTAGACCGATGGAGGATCTCCTCACCCTCTGCCCTAGTGAGACCTCACCTGGAATATTGCATCCATTCTTGGGCTCCCCAGGTCAAGAGGGACAGGGAGCTACTGGAGAGGCCAAGGGAAGGCTACAAAGATGCTGAAGGAACTGCAGCACTGCCTGAGGAGGAGCGGCTGAGAGCCCTGGGGCTGCTTAGTCTGCAGAGGAGAAGGCTGAGAGGGGATCTGAGCAATGTCTGTAAAGAGCTGAGGGCTGGGGGTCAGGAAGCAAGGGACAGGGACAGCCTCTGCTCACTTGTGCCCTGCCATAGGACAAGGGGCAAGGGATGGAAACTGCAACACAGGAAGTTCCACCTCAACATGAGGAAGAACTTCTTGTCTGTAAGGGTCCCAGAACCCTGGCACAGGCTACCCAGAGAGGTTGTGGAGTCTCCTTCTCTGGAGCCTTTCCAGCCCTGTCCGGATGCGTTCCTGTGTGACCTGTGCTGGATTCTCTGGTCTTGCTCTGGCAGGGGTTGGACTGGAAGCTCTCCAGAGGTCCTTTATGACCCCTAACATCCTGTGAGCCTGTGGCATCACATTGATTAAAGCCTACTGACAGAAAGGGACAGATGGTGGATGAGTAATTTGGCTATCAGAAATTAACAACACAGACAGCTGTGTTCTTGTGTTGAGTTGCCTGAACTTGTCTGTGTTAAACCTGATGCCCTGCATAGGTCAAAACTCTGATAGAATATTTGAAATTTAATGGTCAGAAAATATCATGCACACCTGGAAAAGAGAGCTGAAAAAAGGCTTGCTCTGGTCTTGACTGCAAAGTTCCTATTTAGTAACTACAGGCTCAGAAACTTCCTCTTCTGAGTTAATTTATGCTACCGACTTCTGTTGTGGATTCTTGAATGCCTTGAGCATAAGTTTTTTGATCCAGAAGCAGCACTACTTTTACCATGTGTATTTTCTCACTGTGTATCAGTGGAGTTCCTACTTGAAAAAATAAATTAAAAGCTGCTTTTCCCTTCTTTCCTCTCTCATCCTACACCTTGTACTGCCTCTTTAAAAGTCAAAACAAACGAACTTTCTCTAAGGCTTTTATTTTATTTTCAAAGTTATTCTACTCTGTCTCTTAGAGTGATAATTCCACTTGAATAAAGGTACAGCTTGGAACTCAGCATCCTTTTACTAGTCCTGGGTTGGGTGAAGAGGCTGGTATGTAGGCATGGGTGGCATTTCTTTGCCGTTCCTTGTATGCTTTCCTCTAGAACAGGTGAAAAAGGGAGGGATGAGAGAAGGGGCAGCTCTCCTCATTGTTCATGACTCTTTTGTTTTGTTCAGTTTAATGCATCAGGCTGTGGGAGAACAAAATTCTGTGTTAGGAACCCTTCGAACTGTGATGCCAGAAGCGCTTCCTGTTCCTTCCTCTCCTTCCAACTGGAGGGCAGCTCCGTATTGGTGGAGATGAGCGGCCCAAGTGAAGGGTACTTAGCGTTTGCATTGTCCCACGACCAGTGGATGGTGAGTGTCTTGCTCCTTTGGAAGGTTGAATGGCACTCATGGAAAACCAGAGTGCTTCCAGATGCCACACTGTGCTGGTTTGAGCTAATTGGAATAATTTTAATAGAGAAAATTATACTACAGGCTGTGAAGGAAAACAATGGTGATGTCTGCTTCACTCAAAGGCTTGCTGAGATGTTTACAAAAAGATAAGAGTGTCTCTCAAGCTGGCAGTCTGGGTCACGGGGCAAACAGCTTCTTGGGCTCTCTAGCAGCTCTGGCTTCTCCTCTCTGCTGAATAACTCCGCTAACCACTTTTTCTCCTAATCCCCCCCAGCTGTTTCTCCAAAACCTTGGGGTAAGGTGTAGGGGTAAGGAAAAGGTGGAAGGGTGGTTGGGAGCCCCTCCTGGGGTCTCTGATTTCTGGGAGGGGAGTTGTGTTTCTGTATTACCTTTACCTTGTATATTTCTGTAACTATTCCTGTATATAGTGTATATATCTGCTTGTATATTGTGCTAAGCTGTAAATAGAGCTTCATCTCTTAACTTCCAGCCCGGCTGAGGTCTAGTCTGGGTCATTTTACAAGTGTGGGGGAGCGGGGAACTCCCAAACCGTCACACACACCAAGTACCTTCTCTGCCATAGTGCTGAAGCACAGGTTGCCTTTCGGGAGGTGAATGTTCCATTTTAGCTCAGTACTGCTTGCAGTAGAAGGTCCCTGTGGATGTCTGTCTTAGAATCTTAGCAGGCCAAGGGAGGTGATTGTCCCCTTCTATTCCACGCTTGCCAGACTCCATATTCAGCTCTGGCATTCCCAGCACGAGAAAGATCCCTGTTGCAGTGAGTCGAGAGGAGAGGCACAAAGATGATCATAGAATCATAGAATGGTGAGGTTGGAAGGGACCTCAACGATCACCCAGTTCCAACCCCCTGCCATAGGCAGGCACACCTCCCACTAGTACAGGTCACTCAAGGTCTTGTTCAACCTGGTCCTGAAGACCTCCAAGGGTGGCTGTGGAGCGAAGACCTCCAAGGGCGGCTGTGGAGCACAGACTCACCCAATGTGATCAAAGGTCATGTAAAGATCACGCTGGGTGATTCTGTGCTCCACAACCTCCCTGGGCAACCTGTGCCAGTGTCTCACCATCCTCACTGCAAACAAGTTCCTCCTAACATCCAGTTTCGATCTCCCCTCTGCCACTCCAAACCCACTGCCCCACGTCCTGTGATCTGTTTGTGCATATTAAATCAAAGAGCTTTTGGAGACTACCAGTAGTGGTTTTCATCACTCTGTGAGTGCCTCTCTCTTTCACCTCCTCAGGGTGGGGATGATGCATATCTGTGTGTCAATGAGGGCCACCACCTTCGAGTCAGCACTGCCTACCTGAAGGGTCGAAGTCCTCCTGTTCTGGATACGGAGGTAGGTCTGAAAACAGCTAAGACGCTCTCACAGCTGCAGATTTGAAGTGCTGCTGCCACTTTGTGGTTTATTTCACACACAGTGAGGCACCTCTGCTGCCCTTAAGAGGCTCTTAGTGCCCAGCAAACTTTACCTTTGGCAGTCTAAACTGTAAGTAACAAAAAATGAAGCTGCATGATGGGAGCTTACTTTCCTGAGGCACTTTGTACCCTTTTTGCTAGGGCTGCAGTTGCAACCAATGTATCTAGGGCTAAAGGCTGGGTGGGAAGAGGGGAGGCTGTTGTTACAAGCTGGAGAAACCGCTGGTAAGAAGTCCAACCCTTATGTTGGTGTAGTGATTTGCTGACATCTCCTGCATGCCAACTGAGAAGGTACTTTTGTCCTATCCCTACCCTTGCCCTGATCATTGCTGTTTGTTCTCCATGCCCCAGTGACCTTTCTCTTCTGCAGGGCTCCCTTTAAGCCAATTATTCTGTCAGATTGCAAATTAAATCTTCTCTTTTCACAGAATGCCCTTGAAGATGTGTCATGGAGGCTTGCAGATGGTGTTCTCCAGTGTTCTTTCAGAAGGAGCATTCTTCTTCCTGCTTCTAAAGGGAGATTCAATCTGGATGCCAGTTATTACATCTTTTTGGCAGATGGGGAAAGCAGTGGAGGTAAACTTGGCTTGCCTGTGGTTGCTTTTCTCTGAACACCTCTGAGTTTGGAACTCATTTGTAGACTTTAGCTTGTTTGAGGATGAGTCTCTTAACTAAAGTTTCCAAGTCTGAGGGCAGTCATATTTGCTGCCTCTCTGGAGCATGAGCTTATCTTTCAAAATTATAGTCAGCTTATTTCCATATATAGATTCATAGAATGGTAAGG
>VWYK01079138.1:0-20885 GCA_013399775.1 Semnornis frantzii | reverse complement strand
GGGGAAGGGAAGGGAAGGGAAGGGGGAAGGGAAGGGAAGGGGGAAGAGGGAAGGGGGAAGGGGGAAGGGGAGGAAAAGTAAACCAGTGACACATCCAAAATGTCATTTTGTTCCATACTTGGCTGGAGAGATTCCTCTAATTGGGGAGTAACACATCAACAGAAGGCAAAACTATTAGGACAAACAAACCCCAAATATCTGGGGAAAACTAAGTGTGTCTTAGACTCAAATTGTTGTGTAATTACATCATCAATGGAGGTATTGACCATGCTCATTAGGTGTCTTTTGTTCTGTTGGAAAATTAGGTACCAATGAGAAGCCCATTTTTTAAGCATATTTGTGTCTGAGAATCTCAGTGAGGTTTCTGCAGTGCATCCTTGTAATGAAGCAGCAGAAAGGCTCCTATGTTGCAGTTAATTAGTGTTTAATTGAAGGTGACTTGTGAGAGGGGTCTGAGTATGCTGAAAATCAGTGTCAAATGTTTGCTCTATGTTTAAATGTCACTCTTGAGGTACAGTGGTGCAGTGAACATTGGAGAGGTACCCATCAAAACCATATCTCTGTGCTCTGCAGACCTCCAGCCTTAGCTTGACTTTTATGCAGTTTTAGTGAAATGGTAACTCTTCAGAAGACTTTTAATGATGTCCCTGTGAGTTTTCATTGTCCTAATTATATTCACTTAGGAAAGTGGTTCAGCGGCGGCCTAGCAGTTTTGGGTTAATGGTTGGACTTGGTGATACTAAAGATCTCTTGTAAACAAAATGATTCTATGGCTTTATTCTGAATTTATATGTACTAAAAATAAAGAGGCTAGAAGCCCTTGTGTGAGATGTATCTAGACATTGGTGACCTGTAAAGGAAGACACAAGCCATTTCTGTAAGGAAAACTGATGAACCCATGAGAATCTTCATGGTTGCCATAGGATTAGTAGTGGTATATGTTCCCTTTTCTTTATGGGTTTGCTCTGATCATGCCATGCTTGGATGTGCAAAGCTGAAAGAGCCATAAGGTCTCTGCTGTAGTTTGGAAGAATATATCTCATATAAGAGCTCATTGCCTAGCATATTGTAGGAGCTCACCCAAGCCATGTATGATGTCTGCAAAGGATCCCAAGGATTTAGAAAGGTTGCATAAGACCTGTCTGGGTCCGGCACCAGCTTTATGTTATTTTTACTGCAAATCCCCTGGGAAATGATAAGGTGCTGAGTACTCTTGAGTTCAGCAAAACAGGTGGTGGGTTTTATTGGATTAATGGTGTTCCTGCTGGTGCTGTGATTTCATACAGCTGAGAAATTACATCCTACCTCCTTCAAATTTTTCCCTTTTTTTCATTTCCATGCAGAATTTCTCTTTGCTGCCTGGCACTGGGATTTTTTTTTGGCGTGGGGCTCTGGTTTTTTTTTTTTTTTTTCCTGGATGTTGCTTTGTGTTGCTAAACAGCTGGTCTGCTCCACCTTTAAGTGGGCCACCCTCCACTCTAGGAAAAAAAGCCGAAATCAGAAGAAGGTGCTGTTTACCCAGTGTGAAACACCACTGCCCTCATTTGAGTTTTCAAGGGTCTCTTACAGAGGTCTCTCTGAACATTTTTTAACTTGTATTGTTCCTTTTTCTCTTCTGTTCCTCTAACAGCAAGGATTCACACCCATTCCCATCACATTTTCTGCCATTCAGTGGGCACTGTGGTTCTGCCCGCACGAATCCTTCTGCAGAGCGATGGAGAGTGGGGAGATGAGAAAAGCTGCTGTGTTTTCTGTCAGATGGAGTTTAGTAAATAAGTGTAAATAAGGCTTACAGAGCCATCCACAAGTTCAAAAGGATCCAGCCAGAAATAGCAAGCTGGCAGGGCAGGCTTTGCTCAACAACATCACCCTAGCCATCGACTTTTGTTTGTACTTTTTTTTTTCTGTGACTGAAGCAAAAGCTGATGGAAGAAAATGTGCATAAAGGTCCAGGAAGTGACCTGGAAGTGAAAAAGCAAGGAAAAAGGCTCTGCAAAATTGTTGTATCTCAGTCATGGGCTAGGCAGCTTTCTTGACTCTTACATTTCCTTTTCTCTGTGCCTAAGCTATTATTTTCATTGCAGAAGAGAACAGAGGCTCATCTGACACTCAGATCCACAATGTGATGTGGTTGAATGAATGACAGCAGACATTCTCCATTGTAAAGTGAGCTCGCAGAAATGGAACAAGAGAAAGTCCATTCTGCAAAACCCTTCCAAGGAGCCTTTTGAAGGGGTGGAGAAGGTCACTCAGAACCAGTGGAACTATGGTCCATAATCCTAGCTGAACAGCTGCAATTGAAGAGCACATTGAGCCCACCTCAGTGGGAAGGTACTGCCTGGCTTTTGGAGTGTAGTTCTTGTTCTGTGTTGTGGACTCCAATTAATTCAACTTGAGCCACTGGAAATTATATATACATTAAAATATATACATAATATATGTAATTATTACATATTATATATAATACACAAATTATTGTTGATTATAATTATTACTAGTAGGATATATATATATATATTTGAACTGTTATCTAGGTTTCCTCCATAGCAAGTAGATACAAAAGGACACCTCCAAAGCCTCTTTCAGCTCATAGGCAGCTAAGATGGATGGATGAACTTGCACTCTCAGCAAAGGATCTGAGCTGGATGGAAATCTACCCTACAAAGCTCAAAGCTTCTATTGTCCACCCCCAAATACAGTGTTGTTCACCAAGCAGAATAAAAGGACACCTGTATAGGATGGTTGAGCAGCCACAGGAGACGTTACAATCACAGAACCACAGAATGGTAGGGGTTGGAAGTGACCTCTGGAGATTATCTAGACCAACCACACTGCTAAAGCAAACTCACCTAGGGCAGGCTGCACAGGATCACATGCAGGTGGGTTTGGAATTTCTCCAGAGAAGGACACTCTCCAGGCTGTCTGGGCAGCCTGGTTCACTTCTCTGTCACCCTCAAAGTAAATAAGCTTTTCCTTAAATTCAGGTAAAATCTCCTGTCTTCAGTTTGTGCCCATTGCCACCTGTCCTGAGTATCAATTAAAAGAGTCTGACCCCATCCTCACAGCCTCCACCTTTTAGATATTGATAGGCACTGAGATCTCCTCTCAGACTACTGTTCTCCAGGCTGAACAGCCTCAGGTGTCTCAGCTTTTCCTCACAAGAGACATTGCAGTGTCCTAATCACCCCTGTGACCCTCTGTTGGACTCTCTCCGGTGATTTCCTGCCCATCTTGTACCGGAAAGCCCAGAACTGGACCCAGAACGCCAGGCATGGCCTCACCAGGGCATAGTAGAGGGGGAGAAGAACTTCTCTTGATCTGTTGGTTACAGTTTTAATGCATCTCAGGAGACCATTGACATCCTTGGCCACAAAGACAGATTGCAGGCTCATGGTGAACTTCTTGTCCATCAGCACTCGCAGGTCCGTCTTTGCAGAGCTACTTTTCAGCAGCAGCAGCTCCCAAATGTCTTGATAGGCATAATTTCTTTGGGGAGATCAGCTAGTCATCTGAGTGAGTTCGTTCTGAGTTATAATGTGTCTGATATAGCTGGGACTGTAGAGGTTAACAGAGACTCTCATTAAAATTCAGTCCTCTAAAATGAAATATCCTGAAATCTGCTGCACTTCACACCACACAAAAGTGGGTGTAGCAGCAATGGAATAAGCAGGAGTTCATCTCTGTTTAAAGTGTCAGGCAATTTGCAGCAAAACATGCAATGTTTTGGTGCGAAGGCATCAACTGGCCTTTCCCAAGGTACAGATTTTCATTTACATTAGCAAAAGACCTGGTCCCAGAAGTTCAACAGAATTATGGGCAATGCCCAAGAAACACAGCACTCATGAGAGTGACAGAAGCTGTCAGTCAGGGGAAAAACAAGCTCTGAGCATTCCTTTGAAGCACAGTGTCTTAGATCCTGCCAGCCCATTCTATGTCTATTTATAATTGCAACTTTCCTCAGTTAATCATGTCAAAAATGACATTTGTCCCCCTGGGACCTGTATCTGATGTAACAATTTTGTGCAAAGTTGTTAATCCCAGAAGAGAATCCCCAAGTAAACTGATTACGAGGCTGGCAGCATGAAAGAAGCTCAGGCCTCCCATTAATCACTGCACAAACCACAGCAAATTCTGAGATGCATTTAAATATGTAAGAACATTCCTTGTGCTCAAAGGAATAATACAGAGAGAGCTTCAGACATCGTGTGAGTGGGTAGCGGCTGAACATGGAAGTTACTCCCTAGTTGGTGGTAATGCATTGATCCTGATCATCTTCTTGCTTGCATGTATGAAAGTGCTTCATGCAGAAATAGTGGGGTGAGAGGAATGGAACATGCGAAAAGCAAAGATGCTCAAGGAATATTTTGCTAATGGTTGTCTTGCCTTTCCCACCAAAGGTTGCCCAGACAGGTCCTTCTCTCATCTCACAGTTGATCAGCACCCATCAGGGGCAGGACTGAGGTTTTCCAATGCATTTTTTGTTCAAGAAAACAAAAATTATTTGAGACATCGACTGAAACAACTGCCCAACTGCAGAAACTCCAGTGATGCTAAGGACCATATGGAGAAGCTGAAATGACTGTTAGAAGCCTGGAGATTTCAATTTGCTCAAGGCTTGGCCTTCTTCAGTTCCCTTTGTCCGGAAACAAGAAAGCATTTTGTGAGGAAAAAAAACGATATGAGCAGTTTTGGTTTACATCTCACAGACAACAAATGTGGGTAAAGACATTTTAATTTTACACTGTTTTGTTCTCAAGGCAAAACCTTTTTCCTGTGAGACAGGGAGGACAGGAGGATCCTTTTGGGTTCATACATATACCCTGCATACAGCTACTTGTCCCTCATCTTTGTAGAGAGGTTGGGCTAGGTGAGCTACAGAGGTCCCTTCCCTTCTAGGCTATTCTATGATTCTTTACATCTGTGGTTACATAACTCTATGATTCTACCTGCAGATAGATCTTCTTTGAGAACAAAACCGGTGAGACCTACCTCTGACTCAGTCTGGCTCAATGGGTAAATCAGTTGGGATCATAGGAAGCTTTTTGCCCTACCAAATAACTGAGCTTCCCAGTTTACTCCCAAGCTCTGGTTTCTCCAAATCTTACTGCACTCCCCAAAATTCATCTTGGGAGACCACTCACCTGTTGTGTCCCAAAGCAGGACCTTCAGTAGTTCAGGCAATATTTCCTTTCAAGGACTGTTCACAGGTGACAGCATGGGCGAGGCTGCAGAATGGGTGTTTCCCAGGGACAGGATAATTTAGAAGTGGAAATGTAACCAGTGAAGCAACACAAAGGCATCTGTGTGGAGCTACCAGCAACATACCAGAACTTTATTTCCGTCAGAGTTCATTTTGCAGGAAACCACAGAGCTTCCCTGAGTATCTGTCCCTGTTGGTCCTCATTATGAGCTCTGAATTGCTTTGGAAACAAAATTCTTAATGGTCCATCTCCCCTCCTCCCCTTTTCTGCTGCATGTGTCTGAAATTAAATTTAGATTTTAAATCACAGGATGATTTATTACCATTTTCTAATGATCAGCCTCCCACTCTGGTTAAATAGATGCTTTACCAATAGCTTCACCCTTAGGGAATGGAAGTTTCATGCACTGAATGAATGATACAAGGTTCTGTTAGATCATCCAAACTGATCTTAAGGGACCAGGTCTGCAAAGTCGGTTGAGAATTCCATTGAGAGTGGCTGAGAGCAATCTTGAGAGATTGGTTGGGTTCCTCCATGATCCAAATAGAAACATAGAATAATAGAATTGTTTGGGTTGGAAAAGACCTCTAAGATCATCAAGTCCAACCATTATCTGTTAGACTAGTGCTAACTCATGTTCCTGAGCACCATATCTCTGAATCTTTTAAATACCTCCAGGGATGAGGATTCTATCAACTCCTTGGGGAGCTTATTTCAGTGTTTGAGAACCCTTTCAGTGAAGAAATTTCTTCTCATATCCAACATAAACTTCCCTCGGTCCAACTTTAGGTCATTTCCTCATCCTGCTGCTTGGGAAAAGAGACTATCTGCCATCTGGCTCCAACCTCTTTTCAGGTAGTCGTAGATAGTCAAAAGGTCTCCCATCAGCCTTGTTTTCTCTGGCCTAAACAACCATAGTTTCCTCATCTGCTCCTCCAGAAGACCTGGGAAAAAATTCTTATGAGTCCAAATGATAAGGGAAACCAAGGTCAAGGAGAAGATTTGAGACAGCAAAAGATCATGTAATCAGTGCAATGGAAGCACTTCTGAACAACCTCCACCTACCATATCCAAGGGGATATCACCACTGTGGTAAGTTTAAAAGCATGCTCAGTACGCCTGTTGAAAAAAGGTTGAGTATGATTCAGAGCACAGGAGACTTTTCCATCCTGCTGAGGTGAATACACACAGCTCTCCTAGGTGAGGTGGGATGTAAAGCAGCCGTAATAATCCTGGTCTTTCACAGATGAGGGCACCAGCCTGCACCAGCTTGGGACCAAAGTGACTAGTCCCAACAAAGTGATGCACAGTTGAGCACCGTTTGTGAGGACTCCTCCTGGGCTACTGTGGGCAGATGACTCCAGCTTGTCCTGGGGAAATGTTGTCAGCAGATTGGATGGAGTGAAGAGGAGCTGGTGTGAAAAGCTTGGCTTTGAGAAATGGAAATGGAAATGCGTCAAATGCATTTGGGATTTGAACTCCCCAGGCTGGAAGATGAGATTGAAAGAGGAGACACAAATAACCTCTGTGTTAAGCTGTCCTTGCTGCTGCTGGAACGGCCCCGCTTCCATTAGATAGTCTTTGCTGAGCCTCTAAGCTATGGAAAGGTGTTTCTGCAGTGGGCATGGCTGTTTCTGTTCTGCCTTGAGAATCTGGCTCCTGCTTTTATAATTTTTCTTGTCTTTCACCATTTACTCTCCATCTAATATTAAGAGACACATCTTCACAAATGACCCTGAGGAGATATCTAGTAGAAAATGGGAGTTTCTGAAATGGCCTCCAGATATACTGTTAGACTTACAGTGGATGCATCAGAATGGTCTTCTCACTCAACTAATTTTGTGTGCCAGCCCACTGAAACAGTTACATCCCTTTCCTCCTGGAGTGGGAATCACAGTGCAGGTGCTGAGGGCTGAGAGGAGTTAGGAGCAGCTTTATGTGCTACCACTTGCCCATACTCAATGGAAAGAGGCATGCAACTCTGGCACTAGTTCAATCAAAATGTCTGAAGGTTGTCTGTCCATCTACATCTGTCTGAGATATTCACTGTAGTGATGTAGGAATGACTTGACATTATCTCTACTCAGCAGCTTTTGGGAAATTCAAGAGACTGAAGGAAGAGTAGAAAAGGACTCATTAGTGCATACAAAAAAGAGTAAGATCAAGAAAGCCCTTGCAATAGCCTGTCATGTGTCCTTCCTTGATAGTATTCTTCACCAAGGCCACATCTGGATGTATTGGGCATCTGTCATTGAGGATATATCTGGAGTACTCTGTCCAGTGCTGGACTACTCTGATCAGTTCTGGACTCTCCAGTTCTGGGAGGGAACTGCTGAAGAATGCGCAACAGAGGGCTAGAATGGTAATGAGGGGACTGGCGCATCTCTCTGGTGAAGAAAGGCTGAGAGTCTTGGGTCTGTTTACCTTGAAACATACTGAGAAGAGATCTTCTCAATGCTTCTCTATATCCAAAGAATCAGTGTCAAGAGGATGGGGCCACACTCTTTCCAGTAACAGAACAAGGGGCAATGGGCACCAAAGAGCACACAGGAAGTTCTACCTAAACAAAAGGGAAAACTTCCTTCCTGTGAGGTTGCATAGCACTGGAAGAGGCTGCCCAGAGGTGTTGTGGAGTCTCCTTCTCTGGAGAGATTCTAAACTCCCCTGGACACAATCTTGGACAGCAGGGAAGTTGGACTAGATAATTTACAGAGGTCACTTCCAACTCCCACCTTTCTGTAATTCTATGATTCTGTACATTTTTCTCAATATTCAACTTTATTGGCTTTTCAATATCTGCACCAAGTTTGTGTTTCATGAAATGATGTTGTATATCCACAAAAGCAAAAGCAAAAGCAAACCAAAGCACACATCAGCACTTAGTAAGGTAATGAAATGAGACAGTTTTGTTCTCTCATCTCACAGAATGTTTTTGGGGAAGAAAAAAAAAAGAAGAAAAAAAAAAGAAGAAAAAAAATGAAGAAGAAGAAAAAAAATAATAAAAAAGGAAAGGAAAGCTTATCTAAATACCACCAAACTTACCAAATCTACAACGGGGAAAAAAACTGATATCAATTATGTGTTTACTAATCCTCTCAAAATACAATAACAACAGGCTTAATGACGTCAAGTCTATCTGCTGTAGTGAAAAGATATTAAAAAGCAATCACAAAACAAAAGCAGATCTCTACCTAATGCTCTGTTCATGAAGATGTAGGAAGGCAGATTACTGTTCTTCAAGGGTTTTGCCTGAGCCAGCAGTGTAAAGAAAAATAAAGAGGAGATAGGTTTACTGCAGCTATGCTGGTTAAAAGGATGGTGATGCGTGAACCTTGACTCTCACCAAATGCATTTGTCAGCTAAATACATGCTGAATAGTCACCGGCAAAGGAAAGCTCTCAGGCAGTTGTCGGTGCATGTTCCCAGACTTTTATATCTTCTTCTGCATTTGCAGCATGGAGCTAATTAGCAACATTTGCGTTGTTCTGCTCCTTCTCCCTTAGTGAGGAAATCAATGTTTTCAGCCCGAGGATAAGGAACAGCAAATGCCACATACACTTATGCAGTGTCTGCCTGCTCTTTAGTTCCTCTAACAAGTAGGATGTATCTAGAGTCAGATTGAAGAGAATTCAAAACTAGGGGGTGTAAACATTCAACATCAAATACACAGGGATAATAGCAATGTAATTCCTAAAATCACAGCAAAATGGAGTGTTCATTTGCAAAAGGAAAAATATTTGTAAATCAATTTTTAATGACATAACTACTGTCAGTACTAAAAAAAAAAAACACAAAACCAAAGAACAACAAAACAACAAAACCTCAACCTTTTATATTTGGGTGATTAAATAAATATATCAGCATGTATAGTGAGTTGGTAGAACTATGGAGTTTCAGCGTTAAGGGAAATTTAATAGTTCTGATATGTGCTTTTCGTCACTGTAATCTGAAATATTATAATGCTACGTTTTGATTTTTTGCCTCTGGTGTGCATGTGAAAACAGCACCACGTTTGTTTTGTCAAAGGGAATACATCACCAAAACTATTCCTGTGTTTATTTTTGTTTGACTCCCAATATTTCATTTTTACTTGATAACAACTATAGAATGTGGAATTAAAATAAGAAAGCGAGTATAAAATTAAATGTGAACATAAATACTGGATAAAAGAGAGCATAATAAATAAGCTTATAACATAAATCAGAATAAACAACGTATCCTGAAATGTATTTCAGATGGAACAACAACTAAATGCTAAAATGTATCATCTGAAAGCCTTATTTTAAGCAACACTGAATAGAAATCAGTGCATTCTTCAAGAAGGTTGAGATTTTGATGACTTTGAAAATAGTGGTGGAAAAATATTTTCCCAAAACCCTGTAAAACAAAGCTAATACCTTTGGAAAATTTTACTTTGAGAAGTTTCTGAGCAGTTTCAGATGGAATATTTGGGTCAAACAGGTAATAAGAGTATTTTTCCAACTAATTTCAGGCAAGAAGGCAGATGGGGCTGTGTCTTACTATTAGACTTTTGTGGCCACAGTCTCTCTAGGGCCAAACTTGAATCTTAAAGTTACTGTTGTTCTTACTGTCATTGTTGTCATCGTCATCACTGCTAAAACTAATGTGACCCTATCTGCAACCCTAACTTACAGTCTTTGCACTCTGCAAAGGACAGGAAGATTTCATCAATGCCTGAAAAAAAATCTGTAGCCCATTAGAAGCTCAGGTGCCATATATGTGGTGCACTTCACTTAGGTTCAGAGGTGGGGTTTGCTTGTGAATACATGGAAGTTTCACAGTCTGGGAATTCTCAGGTTGTCCAAGGCATCTGCACAGAGCTGGCAGAGGTGACAGACCTGTGCTGTTCCGGACTGTCTGTGGAGGAAGGCCCAAATTATACCTGGAACACATATCCTAGGTATCCGCCTCCTTTCTCCCCTTCTTCCCAGGTGGGAGAAGCGGGAAAGTAGGCAAAAGCCTTGGCACCTCACAGTCTACAGAAGTCACGGTGCTGGACTCATGCGTCTCCCTTTTTTGTGAGGTAACTTCGGATTAGTTCCAGGAATGTTTCTTGTCTGTTGCTATTGGTCAAAAAACAATCGGTCAAAATGCTTAAAAACCCCCAACCAACTCGTTTTGTTGTTGTTGCCATGTTTATTTTGGTCTGCTACCTGCCTGCGCTGCTTGGCATCACATAGCACAGGACTTGTTTTTTTACCCCCACAAACAGCAGACCTGATCCTGCCTGCTTGCCACACCAAGCCAAGGGACTGAAGGGCTTGCCCCGCGCTGGGGTGTAGCTGTCTGCCTGAACTCAGCCCAGCNGTGTTCCATTGAAGCTACGCAAGCAGCAAAGCCCCACGCGTCACCGCCACGTGAAAGCCACCACGTGGCAGGAACCATATTTTTCTTCATTTAAGCCTTTACAGATAATTTGGATTATAAGTACTGAGACTCAAATCAGTGAGTAAACTAAATTCTCTTTTCTAAAGTTCCTGAAAGTTCATGTTTAATCTTTAAGCAGCGTTTGTGCTGCAGGACTCTCTAGTTATTTAAATTTTCTAAAAAGTTTACAAAAATCATATAAATTAATTTGATTGAATATATATACATTCTGCAAAGACAGTTTAACCAACTGCATAGTAGAATCTGTGTGTTAATTGTAAATAAGTTTGGGGGAATTTTCTTTGTTTAATAAAAAATAGCTAATATTTTCATATCAGCCTCATTACAATTCACTTATAACCCAGATTCAAACCCCTCAAAGACACTGTCATCAGGTGCCCTCAGTAACTGAAGCAGCTCTACATGCCTATGTTATGGCAACTAAATCCCATCTAATGCATTCAAAATGTAGGTCTGCATATGAGCATAGTAGAGAGAGTCAGTGAGGAGTCCACGGAGGGTAATCTGTGACCTGAGCTATTACAAGTACTTGTGTTAGGAATAATTTATCCCAAAACTCCATTTCCTGTATGGGAAACATGATAACTTGATCACATGAACTCATAGAATGGTTTTGGTTGAAAGGGACTTTCAAAGATCACCTAATTCCAATACCCTTGGAATAGGTAGAGACACCTTTCATTAGATCAGCTTCCTCAAAGCCTCATTTGAGCTTGCCTTGAGAACTTCCAGTGATAGAGCACCCACAACTTCTCTGGGTAACCTCTTCTAGTGTCTCACCACTCTTGCAATGAAAAATGTCTTCCTCATGTCCAGTCTAAATCTACCCTCTTCCAGTTTAAAACCATTGCCCCTTGTCTAATCACTATGGGTCTTGGTAAAATGTCTTTTGTTATCTTTCTTAAGAGGGCCTTTTAAGTATTGGGAGGCCGAAATAAAATCTTCCTGAAGCCTTTTCTGAATAACCCCAACTCTCTCACGCTGTCCTCATAACTGAGATGTTTCATCCTTCTGATATTTTTTTGTATTTTTGCAGTTTCCTTTAGATATAACAGATCTATGGCCTTCTAGGTACCCCAGAACTGGATGTATTACTCCAGGTGAGGTCTCACTACAGCAGAGTAGAGGGGCAGAATCCCCTCCCCCAACCTGCTGGTCATGTTTCTTTCGATGCAGCCCAAGACACAGTTGGCTTTCTGGATTGCAAGCAGATACTGTCAGGTCATGTCTAATCTTTCATCTACCACTGTCTTCAAGTCTTTCTTCACAGAACTCCTCTCAATCCATCCAAAGCATAGTCTGCATTGCTGCTGAGGATTGTCCTGACCCAAGTGCAGCACCTTGCATTTGTCCTTGTACTTAGAGGTTGACCATGGAGCTACGCATCTTACTGACATCTATATTCAGGGTGACAGATTTTACTCTGCTGTTGACTGGAGTGCAGATGAGATCAGTATCTGGATCTGGGATCTCAGAAATCTCAGCCATGAGTGGCCACAAAGCAGAAAACATATGACTTTTTGGAGTGGCCTCTCTCATATGGCACCATTCATAGTGTTAACTAGAACTGATAGCTGCCTGAAGATTTCAGGCTGTGAAATGCCAGTTTTGCTTACCCTTGAGACCTGCAAAGATGTATCCTCAGCCGGGAGCAGACAGGTGAGGGCTACAGACAGCACTGCTTCTCGTTGCCTGCAGGTGCAGGTATCATTGTACAATCCTGTGGAGGCTGCACTGATTCAAAATCATTTAAGTATGCTCAAAGGTGTACTGACAGGTAGCTAAGTCTCTGGATACATTTCAGGAATTGCTCTTAGTGTGGATTCTCATTTTTAGCATGATCACACTGGAACTGTCCATCTGTCTTTGCTGACTGTCAGTCTTGCTTCTCCTTCTTTATGCTGTTTTCATCTGTTTGCCATTTTCAGTGACGCTGAAAGAATGACTCAGACTTCCAAGAACTGGTTCTTAGAAATGCACAGGAGACTACAGTCATGGGCCTGTGGAGAGCAGGTTTTCGGCATGAGAACAAGAACTTGCTGTTCTCGGCTGGGCGGCACATCAGTCAGTTTGTGTGCACCCAGATGGCATTGCTGCCTCCGCTGCTTCTTGTTAAACTGTTAATGAGAGGAGCAGGAGACAGTACGGGTGGGAGTTCAGGGGTTATCAGGAAGAAATTGAGGGATTTGGGCAGCTTCAGGGTTGTGGAGATCCGGAGGTGTCGGGATCTGCAAAGTGGATGGATCGCCAGGCTTGGGACTTGAGAAGGTCCTTGGTGCTATCTCAGTAGGTGGAGATTGTTCTACAGACGAGAGGAAAGCTGGGACTGTTGTGGTAGGATTGTTTACAAAATATTGTGCACACAGTTCTGTAGAAAATCTGTCCTCATTCAATTTTGCTGCTTATGAATAATATTTGGGTGGATCATAATCAAAAATATTTCTTGTTCTCTATTGAATTGCACACTCTCGTGACTCTTGCATCCTGGTCCACAGGGCTTGTCCATTTTTATGTCCCTTTTGTGTTCTTTGGTGCAGCTAATATGAATAGTTTCCTGATGAATGATGGCAGATCTCACTTCAATTAATATTGATGAGATGGAGAAAGAAGAGCATGGAGAACTAGTAACATTTCCCTGTGGTTGGGTGTTTGATGGGGAAAAGGTAGGCTTGTAAACCAGAAATCATCATGAAGGACATGCAGCAGTGAAGACCCTCAGCTGGACCTGCTTCCAATAAGAAAAGAGAGGAACTACTTCAGAGTCATCATGTGAAGATGGAGAAGATACAGTAAGAAATCAGGGATGTTGGGGAAAAAAACCAAACAAACCCCAAAACAAACAAAAAACAACCAAAAAAAAACCCAAACAGACATTATGAAGAAGAGTGAAGATTCTCAGCTAGACCTCTGCTTCCATTCATAAAGTAGAAGAACCATTCCAGGGTCTTCATGTGAAGGTGAAGAAGATAGAGTAAGAACCCAAGGGTGCTGAGAAGAAATTGTGAGGATGAGTGAACCTGTACAGCTCAGGTGATGCATCACTTTATCACTGCCTGGGTTCCTGACACGCACTGGCACCAGTAAAAGCCCTGCTGGGGAGTTAGTACTGTGATACACTCCTGCCGCTGCAATATCCTGACACCTTTGGACACCAAGATGCAAGTGGCTTCAGTGAGCTGCCCATGTATAAATAAATCACAGAGTCACAGAACCGTTTGGGTTAGAAAAGAACCTTTAAGATCATTTAGTTCCAACCTCCCTGTCATGGGCAGGCACACCTCCTGTCGGACCAGGTTGCTCAAAGACCCATCCAACCTGGTTTTCAATATTTCGAGGCTTGGAGCCTTCATGACTTCTTTGGGCAATCTGTTCCAATGCCTCATTAGCCTCACAGGGAAGAATTTCCTCTTAATGTTTAACCTAAATCAAGCGTCTTCCTGTTTGAAGGAATGTGCCCACGAACAAATAAAGCCCACATTGTTCTTCCTGAGGAGAAAACTTCATGTCAATACGTCCCAGTCTCACTGCACCACGGGGCTGGTAAAATAACACTGATTTTCCCTGTTGCCTTCACAAAAGAGGAGATCTGGCAACATTTCATGGACAAAATAGATCTCTTCAAATGAAACCACCCTGACAAATAGCATCCTTCTTAAAATTTAAATTAACTATTCCCCCCCCCCAACCCCTAATTACACCAGTCACAGAGCCAAATTCTTAGCTGTGCTTTCCCTTTATTCCTCTTGTTTATTTAATCTGATTTAATTTAATCAACCATTTGTTTTTGGAGCTGCCTTTATGAATCTGTTTAAATGCACTGAGTGCTTAAGTGCTACTTTGGAAACAGAGGTTCACTGTCTTTTTTTGTCTCTTGTTCCTCCTGGTTTGCACTCTTCCTAATGAGGTGCAAAATCTAGAGTCTAGAAGATTCTTTTTGATGTCTGCTTAAATGGATAATCCAGTTTACTTAAATAAAGACTAACTGAAAATTGATTGAGGGCTTCAGGATTTGCCTTGATATGAGGGTCAAGGGAGGTGATTTTCCCTCTACCTCACTGTAGTGGGACTCCCATCTGCAGTGCTGTGCCCAGTTCTGGAGGCCTCAGAACAAGAAAGACAGACCTGGACCTGTTGGAGCAGTTCCAGAACAGGGCACAATAGTGATGAGAGGGCTGGAACTCCTCTTCTGTGAGGACAGGCTGAGTGAGTTGGGATTGTTCAGCTTAGTGAATAGAAGACTTTGGGGAGACCTTCTTTCAGCCTTTCAGTATTCAAAGGGAGCTACAGAAAAGATGGAGACAGGGTTTTTCACAGAGCCTGTTATAACAAGACAAGGGGTGATGATCTGAAACTAAAAGAGGAGAGATTTAAACTAGATACAAGGAAAAAACTTTTTTATGCTGATGGTGGTGAATCACTGGCACAGGTTGCCCAGAGATGTGGTAGGTGCCCCATCCCTGGAAACATTCCAGGTTAGTTTGTATGGGGCTCTGTACAACCTGATCTAGTTAAAGATGTCCCTGATGACTGCAACGGGGTTGGCCAAGACAACCTTTAAAAGTCCCTTCCAGCCCAAACCATTCTATGATTCTATGAAGAGAAGCTAGACCAGTGACCTTAGGCAACACATTCCCCAGGGGGAAAAAAAAACAAACGATCCTGTAGGAATGAAGGAAGCACTCCAAAGTTGACCTCCCTCTCCCTGGTAGTCAGACTTCCTCTTTAAATCATCACTGATCACCGTTCAACACCACTGCAAAGCCACTGCAAATAATGACAATAGAGACAGATATATCTCAGCAGCATAAGTAAAATCAAAGGTTGTTATTCTGAATAATGATGAATGAAGGCTAGGAAGGGCTCAATAGGGGCTGCTGGGGAAGAAGCAGGGTTGAAAGAAGGATAGTCACAGATAGTTGAATGGTCAGGCATGTCGCTGCTGTTTGAAGGAATAGAAAGAGTAACTACAGCAAATACTGTTGCAAAGGGCAGCTAAAAGGGAAGTTCTTTGACCGTTCCATTGGGTGCTTGCTCAGCAGTGGTCACCATGGCTTTTCATTATGTATCTATGACCTCACAGTTGTTGATTATTGCTGTTGTGCATTCTCTTCCTTCAGGGAGGATAGAAGGCCACAGAGCAAGGCCTGATCTCAGCAGCAGCAGGGAGAACCAATTTGCTCAACTCTTCACAGCACCATGTCCTACCAGCTGGCATCACACCATCTGCTGCACCCAGTACTGTCTTCTGCTCTGCATCATCAGCTGCGGGCTCAGGATGGCTGAAGTGCAGAGACAGGGCAGTGCTGGAAGTAAGCTATACAGCAGCCAGTCTGCTGGGTAACACAAGGTGAGAGTCAGCAGTATGACTCTTATTCAACATACAAGTTGACAGGTCTGAGATCCTGGAGTGCTCCCCAGCCACAGACTAAGCTGGACCTGTCAGCTGGTACAAATTGAAAAATTAGGTAGGTTTGCCTGGATATGCATGAAATAAATGGAGCTTATCAGGAACTCAAAGGTCAGAGCTTGTCACTTACCAAAAGGTGTATCAGATAGGAATAACTTGTGAGCACCACAACAGAAACTGTGTGATGTGATACAAAAGAAACATTTTCAATATTGCTTACAGTCTTTGCCTTTTCTATGCTTGGGACAATCACCCTCATCACCCCTTTAAAGTTGGGGGGGGACACATCTAAACAGGGGTTTGGTGAAGTGGCGATGTTCTTATAACCATTTCTTGATGTCTTCAGCTTTTTTTAGCAAATCACTTCTAGAACATAGCTGATTCAAGCCAACTACAGGCTTCTTCTCTTAGCATTATTTATCAGAGTGTATTCATCCCATGGTTTTCAGACCTGTCATCAAGTTTCTGCAGAGTGATACAGCAAAAGCTCAACTGCACTCTGTGTCCGTTATTTACTTGACTACAGATGTTATCAACCCTCAGAGCTGGACATAATACACCTACAATGATCCCATTGCCCTTCCCCATTATGTCTTGTGAGAAAGAAATACAGGAGCCTTAGGAAGAAGAGGATAAAGGTCCAAGGGTCAAAGAATACTCATGCCATAGGGTTCTTTCTGCTCTCGCATTTATCTACTCTATCACCGAGAGACAACCTCAATGCAGATGAGGCATCCCTGCTTCATTTTTAAAGCTTTCTGCTTCAAGGTCTCATGTCACTCTAAGAAGAGGCAGCAGCTCTTGGTCATTCTCAGGTCTTTTAGTCAGGACAAGGACAGAGAATAGCATATATAGAGGAATGGAGATTGGAAGTACCAGCTGAGGAACTTTGGAGAAGAATAAATTAGAGGAAGAATGTGGCCTGACATGAATTTTAGGGTGAAGCAGAAAGAAAGGGGACAAAAGGAATTACTTACACAGGACAGAGTTCTGAGAAGACCAGATGGGGTAGGCAAAATGGAAGGCAAAGAGGATAAACTCCATGGGACAGATAGAATTAAGAGAGAGATACTTCTCTACAGGTCGTCTTTCCATCCCATCATTCTCCAGGCTGTACTGATACCAGGGATTGCACTGATCTAGGTGCAGGACCTTGTACTTGACCTTCTTGAACCTCATGAAATTGACAGAGGCTCACTTCTGGAGCTTGTCCAGGCACAGCTGGATAACAACCCAGGCTTCTGACATGCCAAGTGCACCGCTCAGTGCAGTTTGGTAGAGAGGAAAGCGTTGCTCTATGTTAATAGCAAACTCGTTCCTTATTGTATGGGGAGAAGTAAGAATTTATAACACTCACTCACTATTTTTGGAGAATTTAAAAAAAGTCACAACACTTGAAATGGTCCCAAGTCCTGTTTCAGGAATGTGAATGAAGTATTTCATTTTTCTAAAGCAGGAACATGCAGTACTTAGCATTTCCAATCGGAGTTTATTTTAGTCTAATTTATTTTCAACAGCTTTCCCCTCATCTTGAGTGCTCTGAGAAGAGATAAAGATAATGCATACCCGCTAGAGACAAGGGATAAAACAACATCAGCAAAAGAAGATGTGTACATTGCATCAATCTTCTTAGTGAGCTGAGAATTTCAGCCAGAGAAATAGGAACAGGAGGGTTGGAGACTCCAGGTGTTTGAGGTGTGTTCTCCTTGGCATATGATTGAGATGTGGTGAAAAAGAAATGTAGATTATTTTGTCATAATGCATCTTGACTTTGATATGTAAACATTGACACCTTCCTCACATGTTGGTCCAAGACCTCCAGCGAAATCTTGGGATTTAGGGCAGTGTTTTTTTTTCATTTGTGTGAAAAAAAGATTTTTAAAAAAAATATTTTTGTTTTGTTTTGTTTCCTGTCATCAGATAGAGATGAATAATAAATGTGCACAAAATATAAATCTATAAGGAACAGAATAATCCTATATCCAGATGGATTTTGGCTAAAAAGGGAAGTTGTTGGATGTTGGTCACAGACACAGCTGAGACTTCAATAACTGTTAGCCTCCCTATTTTTAGGAGACTTCATTTTGATAAGAGAGCTGGAGCTGATATTTAGATCCTATCTCAGTGCTTCTGCATTTTCTTCTGTCTTTGTCTGGTCTGGTGTGTTATGTTTTTCTTAGCAGCCAGTTTTCTGGAAATCCTTAGAAAAATAAACAGTATCCTTCTGA
Organism: Semnornis frantzii; assembly: GCA_013399775.1. Lineage (NCBI taxonomy): Eukaryota > Metazoa > Chordata > Aves > Piciformes > Ramphastidae > Semnornis > Semnornis frantzii. The sequence continues at coordinate 2,640 of VWYK01079138.1, read as the reverse complement.
TATTTTCTGTTCCTTCTGGAGGACTGCTAACTCTCCACTGCTGATTATGATAAATGTCCTTGGTGTAATGAATCTAACTGCTGTGTCTGCAAATTGTTGACTTCTATCAGCTCAAAATCAAAACGTTTGGCTTCTTTGTTGTAAGGATTTAATCCTCCCTTGTTTTGTTTTTATAATGATTGTAAGGCTGTTTGGAAAGCTTGGCAGGTGTTGGCAGTAGGGCGCCCTCCTAATCTTCGGAGGTTTTGCTTCTGACACAAACTTTCACATGCAATCCTTTGCCCACTCACCACTCACTTGGCTGCTAAATATTTGTCATTTATTTCTCTATTAGTGGAGATTTATCTTAATTTACACTAATTTCTCCTTTTCCATTTGACTGTGCTCAGCAAAGATGATTGTGACCACTATGACACCAAAAACCCCTCTTCACAAATTACTCTTTTAAGACTCTAAAAACCCTCATCAAGGACTGAAGGCTGCTTATTCACAGCACTTGTTGGAGGTGTTTGAATAGATGCAGCATCTTCTTGTTCTTTGAAGGCTTTGCAAGCAAAGCAAAGAACATGCAGTCCAGGGTTACTGGTGGAGTGGCAACTTCTGGGTTGCCTCAGCATGAGTAATAGTTACATACAAGGACCTGTTCAAGACAGCTGACATACATCAAGGTTAAGAACCATGAAGCAGTTTTTAGAATAAGCTATTTGAACATGTCTGTTCTTCCTGCACTGTCCTAGGCATTTCATACTCTATTACACAAAGAAGTCAACAGCAGAATACAATCCCATGAGCTGGCCTTTATTCAGTTTATTTGAAGCTGATGGCACGTGCTAAGCACAGAGGTAGCTGGATGCCTTCACAGGGACAAGCCAGGACTGCATGCTTCTCACCTACATACTGACCATTGCTGCCTAAACAAGATCAACTACCTGCATCCCTCTCCTGAGTGAAGTTTATCTTCCACAAAGTGCAGAGGATGATAAGGACACTTGGGCTCCAAATCTAAAACTGAAATTAAGGAACATATTTCACTAGAGGTTTTTCCCGCCTGGGAAAGTCTGATTTTTGCTTGAGTTTGGTTGGGTTTTTTTTGTTTTGGTTTGTGGGTTTGGTTGGGTTTTGGGTTTTTGTGTTTTTTTGTTTTGTTTTGTGGGATTTTTGGTGGGTTTTGTTGTTGTTGTTGGTTTTTTGTTTGTTTGTTTTGTTGGTTTTGGTTGGTGGTTTGGTTTTTTTTTTTGGGGGGGGGTTTTGTTTGGTTTGGGGTTTTTTGTTTGTTTGGGGGTTTTTTTGTTTGTTTGGGGTTTTTTGGGGGAGGGAAGTTTGGGTTGTTTTTTTGGGATTTTTTTTTTGTTGTTGTTGTGGTTGGGGTGGTTTGTTGTTTGATTCACTTTGCTTTGCTTTTTCCTCTAGATCATCTACAACCAAAAACATTCCCTGAAGAAATGGCCAACATGAAGAAAACCCAGTATGGACAGGAATGTCCAACCAAACATAATTTTCATTCTGCTATAATTTGCTGCCATTCCTCATTGGCAAGGCAAATTATGATGTGCTGGGATTGAAGTTCTCTGCCTAGCTCTGTGAGAGGTATGACTTAGAAACAAATCTCAGCACAGAGACCTTTCTCCAGACCGCTGGTTTCACTGGGAATACAACACTTCTGCAAGCCGAATCACACTGACAGGGTAACCTCTTCTGGCACCACTTTATGGGTATATCATGGCCTGCCATTTCAGACTTGGATCCTGGGGCTTCTGGACCCCTTGGGACATGGGGTTGCTGGACATGTTGAAACCTAATTCAAGTCATTTAGTACTAATCCAATCCCTGTCTTTCAGCCCAACTGGAGTACATCCACCATTGCTGTTTAAAAAGTAGATAATGTGAACTCCCACTGAGCAGACCCTGATTATAGCAGATCTCCTGAATTTAAACAAGCTTTTGTCTCCCAGATCTCTCAGGTTGTAAGTTGGTCTGTACTCACTTTAACTCTGGGAAGGATCCCAGTCGTCTCTTTGGGCTACTTGGAGGACTACTGCCTTACTGCATGGGTGGTGCTGAGCCATGCCAAGAGCTCTTTTCTGGTTTGTCCATCAGAAGGACCACCCGACTGCCACGATAACAAGGCATCCCTTTTTCTACCATGCTGGATCTCCCCCCAAGCCATGCATAGAAAATTTATTGTTCCCTCCCAAGCTCCCTCTCTCTACCACCTTAGTAACCATCAAAATGTCACTGTGGCCACCAATCAGCAACCTTATTCTCAGGAAGAATAAATAATCCAACGAGGCGCTTAAATGCTTCAATTCTCCAAACCCCTCTACTTAGTGCAAGATGTTTGTGTGTTCTTTATTATTCCATCCTTATTTTTCCCTCTCTTTGGTCCTCCCTCATCACTTTTCTGCCCAGGAAGCTTGGTTGCTTTTGTACACAACATCCTTTCCCTTTCACAATGCCACAAAGACCCGGTGGGGAGGCAGACACAGGAAATACTGCAAGCAAGAAAAATCCATGCCCGCCCTGCAACACTTGAGCTGCTGGCAAGGAGGGGCACCGATACTTTTCATGTGTGTGTGGAGGGGTGTGTGCTTTGTGGGTTCTCCTTTTTTTTCTTTTCCCCCTAAGTATTTTCTTCCTTCA
>VWYK01079137.1:74967-97364 GCA_013399775.1 Semnornis frantzii | reverse complement strand
AAGGATCATCCAGTTCCAACCCCCTGCCATAGGCAGGGACACCTCCCACTAGCACAGGTCATTCAAGGCCTCATCCAACCTGGCCCTGAACACCTCCAGGGAGGGAGCAGCCACAACCTCCATGGGCAACCTGTGCCAGTGTCTCACCACCCTCACTGGAAAGAACTTCCTCCTCTCCTGTCTGTCGTGTTTGAAGACAACTTGCACTTTCTGCTTGTTGGCATTCAACTGTCCCCTTCACATGGCTATTTTAAACCTGATAGCAAATTCTTTTTTGGCCCTTCGCAGATATAGCTATGAAAGGAACTTTAAAATAAAATAATTTTTGTAGAATGGAGATTGAGAAGACTACACAGCAAAGCTCAGATGGTCTTCTAGATGCTGATATCCTGTATTCCATAAAAAACCCTGTGCCTCTCTCTGCCTGACTGTACATGAAGACATCCCTCACAAAACCTAAGCTGTTCCTTGCAGAGTGTTGGGATTGCGATTTGTTTGTTTGCACCCATCTGCTTTTATACACCTGTCACTTTTTCTTTCTTTCAGTTGGGATGCTGGGATAAAATCTGCTCAATTGCAGGAGCTAAGTGCCTCAATAGCAACACTTGCTGCTCTTCCACCCGTCTGCTCTGTGCTAGACTAGTCTCTCATTAATTAGCTGCTTTATTGCCCTCTTCCCAGGGCCCCTCACTGTCCATGATGACAAGATGAGATTGCTGAGGGCAATATTGGAGGAATCTCAAATGAGACTGCTGGGGCTTTTGGTGGTCAGAAAGAACACCATAATGGAGACCAAAATGACAAGTATACATCACAGAGCTCATGGAAAGCAAGAAGCAAACATTAGGAGGGACTCTTGTTCTCCAAAGAAGCTGTACACCAACAGGCATGGCTATCCCAGCAGCAGAGGCTTGTCTAAAGGAAAATGACACCAGCACATGGCAGAGACATTATGGAGCTGCTGTGCACAGCCACAGCAAGGATGCTGGTGGCACCAACTTCAACTGTAAGAACACCTGCCTTGGTATACAACCCTCATTGCCCCAGGAGCAACATACAGGAGGGATCAGTTGAGGATAGAAGGTAGGGAGCACAAGTGTCACACTCGTGTAAGTGGGACAGGTGAAAGAGGCATCTGTGCATATCTAGGTTTTATCTCTTCTGGAAGAAAAGCAGAGCAGCCCCCTCCTACTCTGTCCCTCGCTCCAAGCCAGAGCGAGTAGGAGAAATCACGACTACCTGATGGCTGTTTGGCAGTTGTCATGAAACAAGCCTGACAGTTGTCAAGCCAGATCCTTGTCGCCTGGTTATAGCTGCGCTGTCATGACATAGCAGGACTCTGGCACTTGTTGCAGCCAACCCTACCTGCTCACGAGGGTGAAGAGTTCTCAGACTTCAAATCAAACAAGGAGGTTCTTCCCCAGGCAGAACTGAAGTCAGCCAGGCACAAGCCCTTTGGTGGAATTTGAGGACCAGCACGGAATAGCAGCGGCACTGGGAGCTGCAGCAGGAAGGCAGCATCAGCTCCTGCCTCAGTGGGAAAGTCAGAGGTTGTTGGGGTGATGGCTGAGAGTCCCTCCTGCTGGGTGTTGAAGGAAGGCTGTTGCCGAATAAACATCCCATTAAGCCAAGAAAAAATAAAATGAGCTTGCAGGGCCCAGTGGGGCGGGAAGCAAACAGCTCTACGCTACTTGAGAGTGAGCGGTTTTATATAAGCAACAGGCTCACCAGCTGAGAGGAAAGAAGGAGCACAAGAGAGTAGAGCTAGGAAGAGGGAAACACCATTTCCTCTTCCAAAGGGCTTGTTCCTGGTGGGCAGGACATGCTAGCACCTGCCATTATTTCAGAGGGCTATAGAAATGCTCCTTCACATAGGATGCCAAGGAGAGTGGCAAACCCCAAGCAGCCCAGAATGTGCAGCTTCAAAACCACAGCTGTGAGGAGGCTCTTTCCTTTTCCTTCATTCTGCCTAGGGGCACCAACTGGCAGCAAGGACATGAGGCTTTCATGCCAGCTGATGCCAGCTGTCACAGCCAGGGAACCTGGGGCACACCCAGAGCTAAGCTGAAAGGATCCTCAGAGCAGACACAGACACTCTGCACAGAACCAGGAGTCCCCAGGGTCACACAGTGACTCCTGAAGAGTCCTAAGGACATCTGGTAGCAACATCTGCCCCACTCACAGGAGGGAGATGCCCAGCCTAGCTCTGGGGAGAAAGTTCAACAGCAGCTGTGTCATAGGCACCACCAACCTCCAGGTCTTCAGTGGTCTTCAGCCATATTTGATGGTCCTTAGGAGTGGAAATTTCTTGAATTTTGCTCAGACTTCTGAATTCTTCTTTCCTAATATGGTTGTTGGTTAGGTCATCACTTTGTCAGGAACTCAATTATATCACCTGGCTCCTGCTGGTTTTGAAGGACTCTTTGTTAGTACAGGAAGAGGAGCTTCAGTGATAAGGCTGTGGTTAAGCAGCTGAGATGGCGCCAGCTGCCCAACCTCATTAAGTCTGTAACTGTCTTTCCTGTAACTGTTTTCCAACAGCCCTGTGGCTGCCTTTGCAGAGAACTATACCTCCAGCTAGATCTCCACACTGCTGGCTGTGTCCCACACTTTCCTACTGCATTGATCACCTGTCATGGGGCCAAGAGAGGTCAAACCACTTTGGTCCCCACTGAGGCTGGGGAGGCCACATGCACCAGGGAGGTGCCATGGGGGTACTACAGTAGGGTATCAGAAGCCCCCTGGGGCACAAACAGGCTGAGCTCACCTGGGGATGCTGAGGCTGGGTATAAGGGTGGTCCATTAATAGCTGCCACTTGCCAGCCACCAGGCTCCTGCAGCAGGCTCTCCCCTCCGGGGATGGGGAGATGCTGTAGTTACCTTCTAGCCAGGGTAAATCAGTGATACAGGAGGATTTGGGCTTCTTACCCAAAACGCTAGTGCTGCTGGATTCATCCAACATGCCCAAAACCAGGACACCTCCTTGGATGCCTCTGGATGCTGAGCAGTGCCAGTGAGAGAAGGAAAAAAAAAAAAAAAAGAGAGAGACAATTCAGCCTATTTATTGAAGTACCTAAATTAGGAGGTGGGAGTCTAATTTTAGGCACCTGGCATGGCCCTTCAGAGTGATGGATTAAGCACTGCGAGGGCTTGGTTGTGCATTGCTCCTTTCCTAATATTGTGGGAAAGAGCCTTTGTCCCTGGGCCTGGGGCAGCAGCCCACTGAGAGCAGCCCTCCCTGCTAGGCTGGCCCATTGCAGAGCCGCCGGTGCTGCAAAGACATGCTCCAGGGACCTCATAAAACCTAGACAGTGACTTTATGGCTGTCTTGCGACTGAGCCCAGCTGTGACTCAGCAACAGAGGAAGCTGAGGGCTATAACCACCCGGTGCTGGCAGCAGCGTCCCTCCAGCAAGCAGCTCACTGGGGCTCGAGATGCCTTTAGCTGAGCCGTATCACCATGCCTGAAGCAGAGCCGAGTGTGCTTCATTAATGCTAATGAATTAAGTCTCCCAGCACCCAGTGAGGAGAGGAAAGCTGAGTTACTTTTCTCTTGCACCCGGGATGAAGCCGATGCACAGAGGTACTGAAGTCAGGAGTGGAGATAGTGGGAGCAGAGACCTCCAACACCTCCTGCATCCCAGCTGGGGACAGCTGCTGCTTGGGCTCTGTGTCACATGTGGCAGGATAGGCCTTTTCCTGTGTTTTACCTTGCTTCATGATCCCTGGGAAGCAGATTTGCTGCCCATAATCCAGACACACCAGACCTCTGTTGCTGGAGGGGACCTCCACCCTGCCCTGTCCCACAGGAGGACTCCAGGGACAGCCATGCCTACCCTAAGCTGCATGAGATGCTGTAAGGCATCTCTGGCTCAGCAGAAAGGTAAATGGAGAGCAAAGTGCCGTGCTGGCAAATTGCTGTTTGGCAATTGCTCCTTGGAGGACACCTTCTCTGCAGCTCTGCCAGCTTGCTGCTCTCCTTCAAGATCCCAATCATCATAATAAAATGAAAACTTATTTACTGCCCTCACCCTGGCTCTCTAAAGTGTCCACAGGCACACAGCAGACCTCTTTCTTCTGTACTAACAAGAGTGCCTTAGTGGCCTTTCTGCCACGGCACAAATCAACCCCAAACGAACAGGGGCGCTGGGGGATGGCTGTAAGTGGTGGCAGAGCTGGGGAATGGGAGTGCAGGAGTGGCCAGAGGTCTGGCAAATGTACAGCAAGCTAGTCAGGGTGGCCACAGGCTTCAGCTGCTGCTGGGGAGTGATGACACATTCATCCATGCTTCAAATGGTTTCCGTGGCTGAGCTGTGACTGAAGGGCAACAACTGTCTGACACTAGAAGGGGTGGTGGGCACTGCCCCAGTGTGCTGGTTTGAGGCTAATCAGAATGTTTTACTGGGAGAAATTAAATCCCTAGATCTGAGAAGAAAGAAGAAGAAGAAAAAAAAACCCCAATGGTAACCTACATCACTCGTTCTTCTGCTGAGCAATGCAACTAGTCAAAATATAGATCAGGCACTCACTGCTCACACTTCTGAGCTAGCTCTCAGTTGTTCTGCTCCTTCACTCTGGTGGCCTTTGGTTGCTTCTGCATTAGCTCTAATCTGACCTAACCCTTTATTTCCTCTAACTTCCTTGTTGTCTTTTTGACATCTCACCTCAGATATCTCCAGATTTATCATGTGGGATATATGGGAATTGATCTGGTTATTGTTGAAGGGAGAGAAAAAGCGGGGGACAGGGGAGGAGGTTTGGGTTGGGAGCCTCCTGGCAATCTGATTGCCTTGGGAGGGATTTTTGTGTTTCTGTGTTACTTTTAACTTGTATATAACTGTATATTGTGTATATATCTGCTTGTAAATTGTGCTGAGCTGTAAATATAGCTTCATTCCTTAGCTTCCAGCCAGCTGAGTCTAGCCTGGGTGATTTCATTGTGTTGGGGGGGGGCGGGTAACTTCCAAACCATCACACCCAGGATGAGCAGCAGGAGCAAGGTGGAGCCATCCTTTGCTCTGCTGGGACGTAGATGTGCAGATGCTCAGATGTGTGTGCATGTGTGTTCTTGACTTTGGATGTCTTTGCCCATGTGGTGGACACTGATGCTCTGAGTAGCTCTGACATAGCCCGGGGCAGCAGGGGCTGATAGCTTGGCTCCTGCACCTCTTGAGCACCCTGCTGAGAAGGTCCTGTGTAAATGGCCAGGGTGCCATCTCCCTTCAGAAGCCATACCATGCTGCTGTCTTTAGAAGCAAAACAAGCCAAAAAAAGGGTTTGGCTGTGCAGCACCCTCCCAGACTGCATGAGAAATATTTTCGCAATAGCTGAGGATTCAGTGCAAACTGAGCACTGAAGGCCAAAGGCTCTTGTAGCATAAAAATAGGTATTATCTGAAAGCAAGGACTGATTCATACTGACAGAGGTGGCTGTTTATTTGGGAAAGCTTAAAACCCCAGAAACTTCTTGCTCCTGTATTATCTCAAGGGTTTATAAGTCCTGCTTTAACCTGCCTGTCCAAGGAAAAGTAACACATCTACAACACCATCTCTCTGGGGTTGGTGTCTAAACTACCACCAGTCCACAAACAGAGGAAGTGTGGTGGTGAAATGAAATGTGATTCAGCCAGGCTTTGACTCTCATGCAGCACAAAAGGGTACAGGAGCCAGCATGGTCCAGCTCCCAATGTGGGCAGCATCACTGAAACCCTGGCAACCAAATTCTTCCCAAATGAAAGCAGAGTGTGCCTGTGGCCTTCCTTATTTTAATCTGTGTTGCAATGAATTAAACATGTTTTAATAGCAAAAAAATGAAAGCTCAGGGATCAGAAGTAATAAATCCTCCCCAGTCGTTTCTGCTATTAAGCTGCTGTGTACCCAGGGCAAGTGTGATAATTGGTGGAGTCCTGTGGTGATTCATTTGGAGGAAGGAACTGAAGGCATTCAGATATTGGTGTCAAGAGTTAGGGCTGGGTCAGCCACTAAATGAGTGACAGATGCTCTCTATTAACTGCTCTTCCTTCCCAAAGGGGAAAGGAAAGGGAATGAGGGAGTTAGAAAACAAAAATTACTTTAATGAAAATAATAATAATAAATGAAAGTTACACAAAGAGATACAAACCCAATACTGAATCCGGCTCCCCTGAAGACAAGTAGTCACCATGACCACTGATGCTGTGGCAGAAGTCCCAGGCTGGACTCAGTGCCAGGTGGGAACCAGATTCAGGAACTCAGGGCTCAGGGTTGAAGGCAGAATGGACACTTCTGTCAGATGTTGGCCACTAAGGAAGACAAAGAGAGCTTGACCCTTGTGATCACTCATTTTGAGAGGACTTCTCTTGCTGTAGAAATGTGACTGCAAGATTTCCTCTCCAACTGCTCCAGCCTAGCAGCAGCAGAGCTGCGAAATGTGCTGGGGATTCCTCAGGCAGCAGGAGAGAGTTTGGGCTGGTGGCTGAAACCCCACAGACTCCCCAGCAGCTGCACAAGGCTGTGGGCTTGAGAATGTATGAAGAAAGAAAGGACCTTCAGCTGGGCTTGCAAATATCTGGAAGTTTCATGGCAATGATTCCATGGCTCAGGGCCTGCCACATCCCTTGGCAGCATAAAACCATGTGAGAGGCTTTGAAGATGCCTTTGAACTTTCCCCAGGAGGCACAATCTCCTCTGGAAATTCACCCTGCACATGTGCAGACTTAAGACACTTCATCTTTTTACTTAGCCCAAGTAGTAATCCATGGGTGCCTCAGCTATGTGAATCACAAGCACAAGTCCTTGCCCTGAAGAAAAGTGGAGGTTTTTTCCTCCTCTTAATATGGGAAAAAAAGGAGGGGTGCAAGTAGCTACTCAAAGGCTGTGAAAGCACAGGGTCCACCAATCCCTGCAGTGGGGCTTGCAGGAAGCATGCAGCTGGCACAACTGCAGGTCCCAAGCAGGGGTGTGCCTGTGCACTAATGCCACTAACAAGAGGTCCTGAAAGTTAGGGGGATCCCACACCTCATGCTTCAAGGCTTGTGGCAGTCTCTACAGCATAGAGGTAAAGACCAGAGTGTGAGTTTCTGGAGCACAGAGGTTGCCAAGGTGGCTTTGCCCTGCCAAAGCGGGCAGCGAGGTGCCCACACTGCTCCTGCAAAGCAGTGACCCTATGCCCAGGCCTGTGCTGCAGCCCTATCTTTTCCTGCAGCAGCTCTGCTCAGCATCACACTCATTCAGCCAGCTTTATGAATGCCCAGGGCTGGCACAGGCTGTTCCTGCCCCAGAGGGATCAGCACGGGGTTCCTGATGTCCCAACCTCCCTGGCACAAAGCGCTGCCAATTCTCATTGCCTCACCGTGCATCTCATGGTGTTTGTTTGTTCATTCATACTTCAGCCTCCAAAATCACAGAACTGCACAAGGAATGGAATTTCTGATGTGTTCTTTAAGGATTAAATGCCAAGTTCTCATAAATACCTTGGGGGATACACATCTAGAAGCAGAGGACAAGAATCCAAGAGCTTGTGTTTAAAAATTAATGGATCTGGGCTTTTGTTGGTCCTGCTATGTTTAAAAGTCTGATTCTTGAGGGACCAATGCTTGCCCCAAAAGCACTCCCTGCTTCGTGTTGGGGCTGGCACATGGTATGAACCCTAATAAGGGCAGAGAACAGGTGTCCCACTGCCAGCAGCAAAGGCACGAGCTGCTGTAAGCACTGAGGGGTGCAAATCTTTCCCAGGGAAGGACTGGCTGGAGGTTACAACTTTCCCTGGTATGGCATTGAGGATAACTTGGCATCGTTCCTGCCAAGGGCAGATCACTGTAAAGCTTTGTGGGGAAAAGCAAACTTTAGTCCAAATGTTCTCAAGTCCCCTTGATACCCTATGCAGGGGAGCCAGAGCAATCCAGCATTTTGTGAAGGGAGAAGTCCACTCCTGCTGGGGCACCTGGGGCTGGATGATGCCAGGTCCTAAATTAACTCAAAACAAGGGGATCCTTCCCTTCCTTAAAGCAGTGGCAGCCATAAAAAAAGGTCCACAGAATCTTTTAGGGTAGTGCCTGCACAGCTTCCCAGTGGCTATGTCCTGACTGCTGCTCAGAGAAGGAAAAACCCTTTCCCTGCTTTTGGAGGATGGAGCATTTCCAGTGGAAAAGACTGCATTTATGGAATCATAGAATGGTAAGGTTGGAAGGGACCTCAAGGATCATCCAGTTCCAATCCCCTGCCATAGGCAGAGACACCTCCCACTAGCACAGGTCACTCAAGGCCTTGTCCAACCTGGCCTTGAACACCTGCAGGGAGGGAGCAGCCACAGCCTCCCTGGGCAACCTGTGCCAGTGTCTCACCACCCTCACTGGAAAGATCTTCCTCCTAACATCCAGTTTCAATCTCCTCTCTGCCCCTTCAAACTCATGGCCCCTTGTCCTGGCCTTGCAAGACCTTGTCAATAGTTCCTGCCCAGCCTTCCTGTAGGCCCCTTCAGATACTGGAAGGCTACTATAATTTCTTCCAGATTTAAACATTCCCAATAATTCCTATAACTCCAGGAGCTGGGACTTACTTCAGCCAGCTAATATTACAAGACTGATGCTTCCAGGGCTGGCAAAAGTGTGCATAGCACTTAAATGCCTTGCCATTAAATCACAGTCTCCTTCAGCTTGTCTTGGTAGATCCAGGGCACTTGGCACTGCTAGGAGCCCAAAGCAGAGCACTGCAGCAACACAGAAAAAGAAGAGGAATACATTATTTTCCCTCCTTTGCAGAGATGGGCTGAAAACAGTGAGAACAGCCTATTGCATTGAACTCCCCATCTAACACTTTAGTGCTCACCACTAAAACAGAAACTTATCTGAGACCTTGCAAAAATGTTTGGGTTGGGTTTGTCCTTCCAGCATGGATGAGGTGAAGCCCTGGGCTGAGAACAGTGACCCAAGGGTGGCATGGAGAGTGCCAGGCAGCTGCTGTGTTTGGCTGGGGGCACCCCTCAGTGCCTGTTATTTGACATGCTGACACGGGTGGTGGTGCTTATTGATGTTCCCGTTGAATCGCTCCTCTCTCTACCTTCTTCTCTCCAAGGTATTTTACTGGACTTTGTGATAAAGCTGGAGGTGGGTGGAGGGGGAAAAGTTCTTTGAGTTTATTGTGAATGAGCAGAATCTCATCACTGGCCTGCTTCCTTTTGAGATTTACCCTGTAATCTTATTCACAAGCCGAATACCAACTGCTGAAGTAATCAGTAAGTGATCAGTAATCAAGAGGCTCCTTCATGATCTGCAACCATTTAACAGTCAATCTGTTCATGTGCATGCAGCCATGGAAGCTGCTTTCTGGGTGGAAATGTGCTGTTCTGAGAGCCCAGTATGGTCCCCTCCATGCAGACTACACCAAGGGTCTGACTAGCCACAGTCCTCTTCCCAAGAGTCCTCCTCCCTGAACCACCAGCCTTGCCATGAACTGAATCCTCATCCCAAGCTGTGGTTTGGGGGTCGCATGCAGTCAGACCTTCCCTGGAGAGCACCTCCTTTCCCTTGGGAAAGGTGGGACCAGTCACTGGATTCATGGGAAGCTTGGGTTGTGTGTTGGGAAAGGCTCCAGCCCCTGCTTGCTGCTAATTACCAGGCCTGCTCTCCCCTGAGACCACTAATTGCATTGTTCTGTCCTGTTCTGTCTTTCACACTCAGATTTGCCTTTCATTTACCTGAGAACACTGACAGTCCTGGGGCACTTTTAATTAAAAATAAATAAATCTAATTTTTTCAGAAGGGCTGCAGGATGTCATCACTTCATTAATAGGTAGGCTAGGCCTGGCAAAAATCAAGTGACTGCATTTGGACGTTAGCTCTCATGCGGCCACCCGATACCTGCCCAGCCTGCCTGCTGATTCCCCCTCAATCTCCCATGCTGGCTGGGAGAGAGCTGGGACAGTGCCTGCTGGGTCCCAGCCTGTTGCTGCCTCCCTCTTGCTGCTGCCTCCTTACTCAGCAGTTGCATCACCCCAACTCATCCATCATCCCAGATTAGCCATTAGCAAAGCCACTCATTTGCAGGGCTGCAGCTCCAATGAATTGTGTTAGCGTTCCAGCAGCCGCAACGAATGGCCTGACACAGAAACCATTGTGGATCAGGGGGAGAAAGCAATCAATTATTTTGTTCCTTTGCCTTCTGTCAGCACCCAGGCATGCAGGGCTGGAGCACTCTCTGCCTTAATGCCATTTGGAGACTTTGGTTAAGAGAACAGTGTGTTTTGTTCCTCTCTATGCACGGCAAGTAGCAAAAGGGCGTTATTATAAACTCCCATGGCGGGATAGGATGCCTCTCATTGCTGCCAGTCCCGGTGCCACTCCTGTATCACACGAGCTTCTTCCTGTCCCCTGCCTTTGCTCCCCCACAGCTGACTCCTGCCGCAGGGTGCACTGCAGGTGGTCCAGTGCCTCAGGCAGGCAAGCGAAAGGACAGCAACTAAAGGAGACACTTAATTGGAGTGCCCTGTCTCTCGATTCACCCACCTAAGGCCATCGAGTTCCCAGCACCAGCGTGTGCCTCTTGCTTGCTTCCCCTGTCTCATGTGTAGCTATAGCAGCAGTAATTAGATGAGGGCTTGCTGCCCTCTCACTGACAGAATGGCATGGTGGCCTCTGCAGATCCAGGTGCCCATGCTGGGCAGTTGACTGCAGAGCATCTTCTGAGCATATGCTCTCCTGCTGCAGCCAAGACACTTCTACCTGGGAGATGGTGTGAAATAGCTTCAGCCACCCATCAGCTCCAGCAGGATGCAGCATGGTTTGGCTTGGCTTGGCTTGCCAGTGGGACGAGATTCTTCTCTGCTAGATGCAGGTTGCATAGGATCAAAAGAGCAACCAGGGGTCTCTAGGGCAGTATGCTCTTCAAACAATCCCTTCGATGGGCATCCCAAAGCTGTGGCCATTGGGAAGGAATGAACAGGGAGGACAATTCCCCTGCCCGCTGCACAGCTCCTGCAGTGCAGTAAGGGCACAGCTCTTAGCAGCTGAGCCAGCGTTCACTGAAGAGAGCATGCTGCAGCAGCTTCTGTTCCTAACGCTGTGTGTGAAGAGAAACAACAAGCTGGGACATGCCAGGGCTGCCATGGCTCCCTTCTGCTGGTGTTGAATCCAAGAAGTAACAATTTTCGGGGAAAACAATCCTGTTTCTTGGTTTACAGCCCTCCTTTCCAGAGGTCTTCAGCTCTTTGGAGTCAGAGCAGACACACTCTCACTCAGCTCTGCCTTTCACCTCCCATGAGAGAGAGATGCAGAGCTCATCTCACACTCAGATTGTAAAGGGGGAGCTCCCAGCTCTTTCCTCCTCTGCTCAGTGGCTCTGTGTGCCTTAATGACCTTCTATGTGCTTGGAAAGCTCTTCACTTCGCAATGATGAATAAAACAAAGGAAGTGTCATCACCCAGCTCAACAGCAAGGCAATTGCTATGGGACTTGATGTTCTCCTTGACATCAGCTGCAGCAGAAAGCCCAGAGTATAGCTTTCAAATCCTCCTGGATGACTGCAGGGCTTTTCTCCATGCAGATGTGGAGAGGCAGGCTGCATGGAAGGTATCAGCTGAAGAGAAACTCTAATTTGAAAGATAAGTGATGGCAATTGGTTTCACTGTTTGGGAACAAGGACCTCCAAACTGTTCACTGAAAGATGGACAACCTGCCCCAGCAAAGCTGGTAGTTAAAGGTAATTGTAACCCAAAGAGTTACAACACTAATAAAGCAACAAATGGAGATTACTTCTGTAGTGGGTTGACCTTGGCTGGACAGCTGCCCACCAAGCCCCTTTATCACTCCCATGCTCAGCAGAATAGAGAGGGAGGAAATAAAATGGGGAAAAAAAACCCCAAAACCCCAAACTTTGTAGGTCAAGATAAAGGCAGCTTAATAAAGCAATAGCAGAGGCCATGTGCAGAAGCAAAGGGAAATAAAAGATTTAGTCTCTATTTCCCATCAGCAGGCTATGTCCCTCCAATTCCCAGGCAGCAGGGCTTCGGTAGGCATAGCAGTTGCTCCAGAAGACAGATGCTGGAATAACAAATGCTCTCTCCTCCTCCTCCTTCCTCAGCTGTTAAAGCTGAGCAGATGTCATATGGTATGGAAGCTCCACTTGGTCAGTTTAGGGCAGCTCTCTGGGCTCTGGCCCCTCTCAAGATCTTGCCCATTGTCCACTCTGGGTAATGGAAGGAAATGCTGGAGAGACAGTCTTGATGCTGTGGGAGCACTGCTCAGCAGCAGCCAAACGCTGGCATTGGGAACACCTTTCTAGCTACCAATACAAGCACAGCACTAGAGGCACTGCTAGGGGGAAAGTTATCTCCATCACAGCCACAGCCAGTGCAGGTCCCCTTGCTGAAACTATGAAACCAGCACTTTTCAGAGGCCAGCATTCAAGAAGTTTGCACTGAGTGCTAACTGAAGAGGGAGATTCCTCTCCAGCATTGCTTATGGGGTGGTGAACCAGCCTGAGGAGCAGCTTCACGGGACAAGGGGGGAAATGCAGATGCTGCAGATGGAAATCCAATGCTGGCGTCCAACTCCACAGGGATTTTTTTCCCAAGTGCCACCCAGAGAAAGCCTTTTTCTTGGCCCAAAAGGGTGAAAAGGCCTCACATTGGTGCCAGCTGATCAGCACAGCAGCCTCCTGTGTATCCCGGGAAGTGATACTGTGGCCATCCTAATGGCCCCACCACTGTCTGCCTTTCACTAGTCTTTGCATCCCCAAATGGATAGTAACCTCCAGACTGCTGGCCAAGAGAGAAAACACTTCATGAAGACAATCTTCTCTGCTCTCACAGGGTCTGGAGTATGCGGCAGTATTTAAATGAGGTAAGCTGAGGAGATTTAAGCAGCAGCAGGAGGCCCTGTGAAAAAAATGAAAGGAATCATTTACTGTGATGGAGAGAAGAGGCAGCACCTGCCCAGGTAAGGAAAGCTCTGACAAGCAGTGAGCCACAGCCCTAGTTAGGTGTTTGCAGCACAGGGAGTGCTGTGTGTGTCACATGCAGCAGTGGGAATCCCATGGTTTGCTGCAAGTGGAGCACATCCATCCACAATGTTAGCCTCCTTCAAAGGTGATCTTCCACCTCATTTGCAGGTCAGGAATCCACGCAGGTCCTGAGGTACTTGAATGAGGAGGATTGTCCCTTGCATCTCCATTTCAGGATGCCTGCTGCTCTTTACTTGAAAGCCAGTCAGCTTTGACTCAGGGATAGCTTCTTCATGCAGGGTGAGAAACATGGCAGCAGTTGCAGTGGACACACATCCTCAAGCATGCAGGACCTTGGTACTCATGACACTGAGGTCTCTAGACCTCTGCTAGCACTGTTCTGAAAAACGTATTGTCTCTGCTTCATAGCTGGGGAAAACAGAGACATAGAACAGCTGCAGGATAACAAAAAACCTCAAACCTTACAAGTGAGATAAGAGGAGAGTCATTAGAGCAGCAAAGCACAAACCACAAAGGCAAGCATACTCCTGGTGGGAGAGCCTCCAGAGAGGCTCCAGTGCGCAAGGGGTCTGACTGCACTGCTAGGGGTCCTGCATTGCACACCCAGCAGTGGCTGTTACCTTCTGACAAGCAGAGCCTGGGGGAAAGGAGCCACTGGGGACTCTGTTGGGGCTTGTGTGGTGTGCTAGCTTCAACCTCACCCTCCACAGGGAAGCAGGAACCTGCAACCACCGTAATTTTCTTGCCCCAGTTCTCCTCCCTGTGCTCTCCATGTGAGGGAGCCTTAGTGCTCTGACCACACAGGACGTTAGGCTGCTACCTTGGAGAGCAGGAATGCCTGCTTGGCCCATGTGGGTTTTCAAGCACAAGCATCACCTCGGCTCCTCTCATCACAAGTTATACAAGGGGGCTGGAACAGTTTGAAAGCCAGGGCAGAGACCATGAAGCCTGGATAGTAGGTAGGTAATTCTGCAGGCATCTAGATATCCTTGAAAATTTGAAACTGCCTTGTGAGTGGGGTTGGGGTCTTAGAGGGTATAAGCAGCTTGCCCAAAGGAAGCTCACAGCCAGGGAAGGGGCTGGAGCCGGATAGAGCAAATCCCAGATGTATGCTCTAGCCTCAAGCTAGAGGGAGGCATCCCTCCCAGCCTGTGGGGCTTTGCAGCCTTCTTCCCTACATTCTCAGCCACAGTTTGCCTCCTCTCCCTTCCCTGCGTGAAAGCTGTACCCTGACATTAGCAAACCTAAGTAGCTGTCCAGCAGAAGTAAGAAAGATTGATTTGACTCCAAATGCTGCCAAATGCACAAAGCCAGCACACTGGGAAAAACCAGGCAGGCAATTTTGTCTGCTCTCTTTCAGCAGCAGTGACATTAGGTGCTATTTGATACAGGAGCCAGTATTTCCAAACTGAAGGGCAATTATTTAAACTGGTGTCCATCTGGAGATGCTTCAGAATAAGAGTGCTGGGGAGCAGCTTCTGACTCAGGACTGTCTGTATTGAGGGCCTCATGCTTTTCTTGGTGGCTTTACCCTAGTCCAGGCTTCCCATCTAAAGAAAAGCTTGGCCAAGGTTCCCAAAAGCAGCATTGTCCTGACTCCTCTCTGCCACCCATAGCCATCAGCTGGATCAGCACTAAAAGTCTGTGCAGAAAGCTTTTGCAAACCCTGTGCTTCCAGCCAGGAGGGAAAGAAGAGCCCTGTTCATCTCACCAAGCTCAAGCTCTGGAGCCTGAGCCTAACGACATAAATGTCAGTTGCTGAACCTCCAGCTGGCCTTTGTGGGCATCTGTGCTACAGTAATCCATTGCCAAGTCTGTGATAGATGAAATGAGGCATTAGAGTCAAAAGAACAAAAATTACACATCCGAAGGCCACTTTCCAATACCCTCATGGTTTGGCTCTGCCTGCCTGTGACGTAAGTGGGCATGGATTTATAGCAAACCTGCCCCAGCGCAGGCGCCAGCACTGGCAGGAGACAGGAGGTGGCTCCTGCTCAGTCCCATGTCTCACACCTGCTGGAGGTGAGTGCAGGTCCACAGACTCCTGCCCTGTGTGAGCTGTGCTGCTGCACTGCCCCTTGCTAGTGCCAGGTCCCCGGGGACGCTCAGAGCCCACTCCCAGCCCCTTCCCATTTGAAACAGGAGGTGCAGCTTTCGGGGCCCAGGAGTTCCCTACGTAGAGCCTGAGGCAGAAGAGCTTGATGGCAAAGGATCCCTAGTACCAGATCATTGCTTTCTCTGTTAAGTTCATTCTGTTTTACCACAGGAACAGTGAGCAAGCCTCAGCAGAAGCCTGTTGTAGGTGCTTGTAGAAAGCTCCAGTCAGTGTCTTGGTAATCTACTGGCAGTGAAGCAGCTTTACAAGATTGAGCTTCACAGACCTGATCTGCCAGAAGTAAAATAAGGAGGCTCTGCCCAGAATGGCAGAGACATCCTGGAGAGCAGGGAGGAAAACAGCAAATACAGAGAGGAGAGATACTAAGATACTGCAGGCATGGAATCGAATTCCTTGTTAAACTGGAAAAAGGCAGGACTTTGAAGATGATGCTGACAGGGTAACGTCTCTCAGACAGACATGAGGCTGCAGATTGGCGATGCAGAAAGGCACTGGTGTGTGCAACATGGGTGTGCAGGGGAAGATGACTGAGAGCCCATAGGTGTAATACTGGGGAATGTGGGAATTACCACAGGAAACAGCCTGGGAAAGTCAAACAGCCAGTGCCACATGATTGGCTGAATGCATCTCGAGCAGCAGGCTGCTGAGTGCTCTGCAGCTGCGAGGGAGACTTGATGCCCAAGACATCAGGAGCAGCCATTAGGATCACTGAGCTTCTGAGGCTTTTGTGGAGCCATTTCTGCAATTCTGTGCATTTATTCTGCAGGATGTTCAGCCCCCACCCTTCCCCAGACAGGCTCATACTTTTCTCTTGGCATAACCTCTCCATCTGAGGTGAAAGACAGAGCCCCGGTTCACACAGCTACCAGAAGGGCAGGTTTCCTGGCCTCAGATCCTCAGCCAGCTCCTCACAGCAGCAGAGCCCAAGACCTAAAGGCAGGTCACCAGTCTCATCGCAGAGGATGAGGGCAGGAGGGAGCTGTGTTCCTGCATACAACAGCTGCAACAAGCCTGCAGCTGCTATTCCAGGGCTGGCCCAGCAGTCCCCATCCTTCAGTGCTGTTGTTCACAATAATACCTCCTTCATGTTTTTATGGTGGGATCATGGAGCCATTATCCATCAGCATCCTGGTAGAGGGCTGGGAGCTTTCATTACATTCTGCTCCTTCAAGTTTCTTGAGTGCTTCAGCTGGGTAGTGTTTGTCATGTCCCCGGGTGCCAGGTGAAGCTGCCTCCCCTGGTGGAGCAGCCTCCTGAGCCAGCACAGCTGCTTAACCCCTGCTTTGTGTCATGGCCAGCTCCATCAGCAGCCTCGTGGAGGCAGGGAAGCCTTGTGCTGGGGTACACAAAGGCACATCCATGCCTGCACTCAAGCACTCCAGCCTTAAAAACCTTGAGCCTCACTGATGGAGCCTGGTGGAGCCAATGCTCACCCAAGCTGGGTGAGGTCTAGTACATCGTGTCTCTCCTTCAGAAGGGAAGGGAGGGATATTTGCAAAGTCAACTGATGGGTGGCAACCACAGGAGGTTCTGCCACCTGCAAGCTCCAACTACTCCCATCGTGTCAGCCAGGATAAATGTGCTGGCATCTCTGTTCTGTGAATGAGGAATGTGGCAGATGAAGACCAAGTTTGCAAAAATTATTTAAAGCACAACTATTTCACCGCTTAATCCCTCCACATCTGTGTCAACCCCAGCCTAATTATGGCAGTCTGAGTAGACCCAGTCCTTCCCTGTGTGGCCAGATAGCTGCATTGTGCCACTAGCCCATAGAGAAAGCAAGCAACTTAGGCTGCACCGAGGGAATTCCTAATGGGATAGTTAAACGCAAATAATTCAATTAACATGGCAATTGAGTAATTGCATTTAGAGCTTTGCTGTTCCCAAGCAGTATTTGTGTTGTTCCAGCAATGAGGATAAGCACTGTCGCCTTTCAACAGGCAGAGGGAGACAGATGGTGCTAATGAAGGGCAGAAGATAAATGCAAGGTCAGTAGCTTAAGTGCTCTTCCTTTTTTTTTTTTTTTTTTTTTTCTTTTTTTTTTGGCTAGGGAAGAAAGTCAAGCCACTGTGATCCTGTTTCCTTTAAAAGCCTAAGTGACAGAAACAGAAGAGACTCTGCATGTCTGCTTTAGCATTAATTAGTTTTTATTGAAAGCTAACAGCCCGTTTGGCATTGCACCAGCACCAGGGCAGCCGTGGTCCCCTGCCCCGCCAGGCCAGTGCAGTGGTAGAGTGCTGCACAGCAGCAGCAAATTCGGGAGCTGAGGCTTGGGGAGGGAATTTTGCTTCCGTCAACAACCTTCAGCAAGTGTCAGGCCAGAAGTCAGGAGACAGATGTCAGTAGGGTGAAACAGATATAGAAAGGAAATGTTGTTCTGGGAAGCTTCACTTGTGCTGGGTGTAGCTGCATCTCAAGAGCCTGCAGGGCTGAGGCTGGTGAGGATGCAGTCAGGTCAGAGAAGGCAGTAGTCTGCCCACTTGCATTGCAGGCCCATTCTGGGGCACAGTGTCCAAACTGGCCACCCCATGATCTGTCAAGTATGGCCCAAACAAACTCGCCAGTTCTCCTTCCCCTGAAAAAAGCCCCAAAAGTGGCACTGCAGTGAGCACCAGAGCCGTTATCTCCTGTTTGTCAGAACGCAGTCTCCAGGCGCTGGGTGTTTGTCTTTCCCTCGAGGCTCGAGTTTGGCAGTGCAGGCATTCAGGTTTTGAAGGTTTCGCCTTTTACTAAATGAGCTGCAGTTTACAGCTTCCTTGCCTGTATTCGGAGATAGGGATGTTGCCTGGGAACCCAGCTTTATCATGCAGCCGAAGGTTTCAGGAGTGGAAAGGTTAATAGCATGGTTAACCCCTTCAAGTCTCTGAAGTCACTGCAAGCATGATGTACACCACCCCTAGCTACTCTGATCTGGGGTTTCTTACACCTCTGTCACAGGACCACTCCCTCCTCAAAGCAATTTCAGTTTTGTTTCACCATTCCCAAGGCTCTCTGAGAAATTTACTGTTTGTCTTGTTTTGTTTCAAGAAAGAGGCAGCTGATACCACTCTGCTGTTTGCAGCTGCGCTCTCCTCCCACTCTCAGCAACTTCTGAGCTCGGTGGTTAATGACAATGAGACCTTTATGCCTCTATCAGTATCAGCTGGAGTGATGTTTTTTACACCTTGCATTTCAAAGATCAATAGATGGAAAATAAGCCTACTGATGCTCCCACTGTTGGGGAAACCAGCATGCAGCTCTAGGATCCATGAGGCACCTGAACCCATAAGGATGAGAGACACATCCAGCTCTGCTCACCAAGGTCCGTGTTAGTTTATCCTATGCCCACTGCAAGAAAAAAAAATCATAGAAATTATGCTTTGTGAATTCAGCTGATTGCTCTCATTTGGGGCAAGCTGTCCATACACGCAAAGTTGACTCAGTTTAGCTGTAGCTGACATACATGTTTAAGGTCTTTTCCCAGGCACCCATAGCCAGGAAGGAGCACAGAACCTTCTGTGGGTGGGAGAGAGCTCCTAAGAACCCCAAGGTCTCTTCCAGCCTGTGACTTGGGAGGGCAGCTGACCGTGGGCTGCCTGCATCGCAGTCCCCACACTGCCGCCTGGGTTTGCAGAAACTGAACCCCCAAGCAGATCTGTTCCTTTGGGCCCTGAATATCTTGCTGTAGCTCTGTGGCAGAGTAAGGCACAGAACTGAGTTCTGGCTCCTTTTCCTTTGAGGCTCACAGCAGCCCAAGTGTGAGAGGGGACAAACATGTCCTTGTGACTGGAAAACCACATGATGGTGACAAGTCTGGATCTGACTCATAGCCCAAGCAAAGCTGTAATATGCCACCACTGACCTGCTCTGTCCACCTGAGCACTGAGTCAGAGCTTTAGCTCTCATGTCCTTACTCACGGCAGGACCCCATTTTCCCCGCCACAAAAAGAATCCCAAATCTAGGGGGAGAGTTACCCTTGCTTACTGCAGCAGCTTGTCTTCTGATTAAGATCTTGCACACAAACTCATTCCCAGCTCTCTCAGGGAAATATTACCAATGTTTCTTCAGCACTGCTTGGGCTCTCTGTGTGCTTTGGTTTTATCAGGTGTTTGAGTAAGAACAACTAGCATTAGCATGCTCCAGCAAGTCCCAGTGTGCAACTCCAATAAGTCCTGACACTTGCAGAGTGGCATCATCACAGGAGCAACCCTAGCATCTCTCTCTCTGCATGCTCCCTTTGAAAGCAGGAACAGCACTGACAACAAAAGGAGCAGAATCCCTGCAGTGTCACTGCTTTACACTGAGGCAGGTCACCTGAGCTGACTGATTTTCCAACAAACACTGAAAAAAAATATCTGCAGGGTCAATGAAACCTGCCCTAGACTTGAGGGTCAGCAAGGTCTCATTGCCTCGAGAATGTCCTGAACAGATTCTCCTCGAGAACTGTGTACTGCAGTGGCAAATTCCTAAACCCACTAAACCCAAACACGAGTTGGGCTCATAGCATATTGCATGCCTGCAGGAAAAGTGTGTTTTGGGGTTTCAAACCTGCATTCTGCCTCTGTAGGTGGGAATGCAGCTGTCATGAGCCTTTGTTTCCATCCATAGTTAATGGGCTTGCTCAGTAAGTGGGCAGATAACTATTGGAACCTTTCAAACAAAAGAACGAATGAAAAGGGTCCCATTTCCTGTGTGTATCTGTACTTGTGAAACATATAGCTCAGCATCAGGAGCTGACAGTACACATCCATCACCCATCTCTCTTGACTACTCTGTTGCACCCTAGGTGGAAAAACAGTCACTACCAGCCTTCTCAAGAGTGCATCTCCAAACCCTTTTGAAGAAATCCCAAACTAGTTGGTTTTCCTTCAGACCAAAAGAAGTATTTCAGGTTGGAGGAAACAACAGCAAATTTCTTTTGGCAAGGAACAGAGGAACTCCTCATGTGTGTGTGTCCCCTACCCCTCACTTTGATCTAAGTTGATTTTATTTCAGTTGTCCCATTGGGCTTAGAGAGTGGGGGATGGCAAATAATAATTTGCAAAGCCCAGTCTACTGTCTGATGGCTTGTTTCTTACCAGCCCATTTGTGCTGGGAAAGGTGTCAGGGTCCCAAAAGCCACAACCACTCTCATCTGTCAGAGTCAACAGCAAGTGCCAGAAGCTAGCTGCATAATGAGGAATAAGCTGCTCTCCATCCCTTTGAGAGCTCCTGCAGATCCGTGGACCACCGCTTTAGGCTTTGCTGCAGCTGTGTTTTGCAACCTGCCCAGTCCAAAGGCAGGACTGAGCTGTTGTGCAGCTTCCAGCAGCGAATCGCCGCCGCACAGCAGACAGCGGCGGCGCGGCAGCGGCCTGGCTCCCTCTGGTGGCGCCATGCAGTACAGCAGCTTTCATTTCACAGCCTCACACTGTCTGGAGACGTTGTCACCCAGCAGCGCTTGACTGCTCGGCCACCTCGCAGTCAGAGAACTTGCTTTATGAAGATAGTTTGACTACGGCACAGCCTCTTCCCCTCCTGTCCTCTTTAGTGACATGTCCTGCCTCTGTGCTCATAAATCTGAAGTTTCTCCACCTCCTAACACTAAACAAGCTCATCACACAGGCTCACATGCAGAGGACAACTGTCTCCTCATCATGTGTGTCAGTGTTGGGTTGTGTTAAAGGGTGGCAGCACACATTTTTCCACCTCTAGGTAGGTAGAATCTTTCTTTCATAAAGACTGAAACACCATTGCAAGGCTGTTGACCAGAGGGGACTGAGTGGCATGGTGCACACTACGTCTACAAGCTGACTTGTTCTCAATGATATTCCCTGTATATAGGCCTCAAGTCTCATCAGCTCAAGTGACCACAGCATGTAATGCTTATCACAGAAACAGCCTTTTCCATCTCATGTCAGTAACCCTTTGAGGAAAGATGTGGTTCTCAGCTCTTCTGTCCCTGTAGGTACAACATACAATTGAGCAGCAGAAACTCCTTTGAGTTAGTGTCTCCCAACAGAAACGTGTAGATACAACACAGTTAAGAGCACTGCTGAGGCTCCAGCAACCAGCAGGGGAATAAGCCCAGATTCAAGGCTCTAAACCATCATCCTCTACCCCAGGAACCTGCATGCCCTTCAGTTGATGAACAGAGTCAGAGCACAAGAGGACTTCTCCAGATAAAAAGCCAGGTAGTAATGGCTGCTCACCAGATTGCCTCCTGCACTCCATCACTCCACCTTGTTCTTCAGCACTTCATTCTACAGGTTCTCTGACTTCAGTCTCATGCAGATCACTGACGTTTTGCTCCAAGTGGTTCTGGAATTCCTGTAGTAGGCTGATGTCTGAAATGCGGCACTGAGGTCAGCTCCATTTCCGCTTTGGTCTTATCCTCTCCAGTGAGTACCAAAGCATTAGTGTGCATCCTGGTGACAGAAAACACCACTGCCCAGATGGTAATTTTGTACTTCACCCTCCTCCTTTTGGTACTGCATATAAGCAAGTAGAGAGTCTCTCTTTTGATCCATATCACACTTGCTCCACTTGTGTCATGTAACATAACACATGCCTTTGTACCAGGAAATCTTATCATAAAATCACTTCTAAGTGGTATTTAAGCTGCTCCGTGATGCTTCCAGGGAGAGCAATTCCAAAAGGAGAAGAAGAAAGCAAGCTAGCTTGGTAAATGCTGCCCAGAAACAGCCCTGATCATCCTCACGCTGCACTGCACAACCTTCATTAACTTACAAATGAATTCCTGCTGTGTCTCATGGCTTTCTTCAGATGTTATTTTTTCAGCCTCCAAGGACATAACAATTCTCTTGATTTAAGGAACTGGGCTGAGATCCTGCTTTAGCATGGCTTGGGGAAGGGCAGCAGCATTGGAAAAGATGTTTTATTCAAGAAAATAATAATGAAAAAAAAACCCAAACCCAAACCACCAAACCCTTCCAAATAGAAGCAGAGATCCAATTTAAATAAACTCACAGAGCATAAATTGGAGAATTCGTGGTTAACTGAAGTGGAGTTCTACATTACTTCAACTGTTCTCTTCAATGAGGACCCACATCACAGCAAACAGATGATCACCTTTGTCTTTCTCATTTGAGAGCTGGTTCAGGACAACCTTACAGGACCTTTCTAGGTGATGAAGTTCCTATTCTCATCCAAAAGATCCCCTACCCCTGGCCTGAAGGCAGCAGAATAATTCCAATCCTCTCCTTTGCCTATTTACCTCCTGTTCTTAGAGAAAAGGCTTGATGGTTAGTTTTTCACTGCTGCTGTTTGTTTGTGGTTGGTGGGGTTTTTTTTTGTTATTGTTGTCTGTTTGGGTTTTTTGGTTCATTGAGGTTTTTGGGGTTTTTTTTTTGGTTTTTTTTTTAGTG